>QEOT01123408.1:9789-58392 GCA_003123785.1 Pterocarya stenoptera | reverse complement strand
ATTACCTTTCAAATGAATAAAAAACACAAATATTAACTCTGTATAAACATAATGAAAAGATGCAAGTGATTAAAATAGAAAATGGATTACCATTAGAAGATGTTGTAAATACCTTAATATATGTATTAGCAAAACACTTTGTTGGTGATCTTGTTCAATTCAAAGAAAGAACCAGTGATTTGTTGATTAATTTAAAATATTTTCAATTATAAGATTTTCGTTGGTATAAAGATGTATTTCTAACTAAAGTTATGATCAGAAATGACTGCCAACAATCATACAGGAAGGAAAAGTTCATAGCCGAACTTCCATATTACTTCGCCCAAAAGTTACAAGAATCATTAATAAAATCATGTGGTACTATTGATTTTCTTAGTCTCACATATGGTGATATTGATAAGGTTCGTAAAACCACCATGCTTGGCTTTGGTGGTGACGTTTCATTTATAGAAAAATACAAGTTGACAAATGTACAGATATGGAAGGATTACAATCGTATATTTACACAACTAAATATGGAAACTATCACCTAGAAGTATCTCCTATAATCAAGGAGGATCTCGTGAATATGGTGCACAATCAGTGGGCAATATTCTCGAATCCTCAACACCCCCCGGCAAGCTAAGCGTGGGATTCATCCAAACGCGAAGCTTGGAACGAAAGAAGGTAAAGAGAGGGCGAGAGAGACTCTTTGTAAACACATCAGCAACTTGCAAGTGGGATGGCACATATTGAGGCTGAATAGCACCTGAGGTAGCGAGCTCGCGAACAAAATGATAGTCGAGATCAATGTGCTTAGCCCGTTTGTGAGAAATAGGATTGAGAGTCAGGAAGATTGTACTCTTGTTATCACAAAGGAGCAATGGTTGATGCTCTAAAGAGACCTTGAGATCCCGAAAGAGATGAGAGAGCCAAGTAACTTTAGAGGCTGTGAGAGCTAATGCTCTATACTCGGATTCACAACTGGAACGAGAAACAGTGGGCTGTTTCTTAACATTCCACGAGACAAGATTTTCACCAAGAAAGATCGCATAGCCAGAAGTGGAGCGACGAGTGTCGGGGCAACCAGCCTAGTCGGCATCAGAATAGGCCAGGATGCTTGTGGGCGGAGAAGGAGAAAAAGACAGCCCATAATGAAGTGTGCCCTTGACATAGTAAAGGATGCGCTTGATGGCTTGAAAATGATCAACAGTAGGAGATTGCATGTATTGACTAACAGAATTTATAGCATGGGCAAGATCAGGACGAGTAATAGTCAAGTACTGCAATGCACCTACCATGGACCGATAAAAAGTGGGATCAGAGAAAGGATCACCATCACAAGAAAGCTGCTGAGAACCAACCATGGGGGTGGAGACCGGCTTGCTGTCAAGGAGCTGAGCACGAGCAAGAATATTGTGGGCATATTTGGCTTGGCTCAAGAAGAGTCCGGTGGTAGAGGAGGACACTTCCAGACCAAGAAAATAACTCAAGGAACCCAGGTCTTTAGTAGCAAATTCACAATGGAGGCGCTGAATAAAATCTCGAAGTAAAGAAGCATCATTGCCCGTAACAACAATATCATCAACATAGAGCAATAAATAGATAATACTACCAGAGCGAGTGAGAACAAAAAGGGATGTGTCAGCACGGCTGCAGAAAAAACCAAGATGAAGCAAGAAGGAACTAAAGCGATGAAACCAAGCACGAGGAGCTTGCTTCAAGCCATAAAGGGCCTTCTTCAGCTTACAAACATGATTTGGGAATCTTGAATCAACATAACCTGGAGGTTGTTTCATGTAGACATCTTCTTGCAAGAAACCACTGAGGAAGGCATTCTTGACATCTAATTGATGTAAGGGCCACTTGTTTGAGACAGCAAGAGAGAGAACAACAAGCACAGTGGATGCCTTAACAACGGAACTAAAGGTGTCCGTAAAGTCAAGACCAGGGAGTTGATAATAGCCTTTAGCAACGAGACGAGCCTTAAGGCGATCAATGGTGCCATCAGCCAAGTATTTGACACGAAAGACCCACTTGGAACCAATAATGTTGGTGTTAGAGGGATGAGGAGCCAAATCCCAAGTGCCATTTGAAGAAAGAGCATGAATTTCTTCATCCATTGCGGCAACCCATCCTGGATCCTTAGCAGCACACTTGAAGCCTTTGGGTTCCTTTGTAGCCATAAGAGAATGAAACAAAGCAGAAGCAGGCAAGGAACAAACATAAGAATGATGTTTAGGCTTAGAGACACCAGCCTTAGCCCGAGTAACCATCGGGTGCTGATTAGACCCAGCCGGAGCAGGCTCGTCATGGATAGGAGCAGAAGTAGAGACAGCAGTTGGAGCAAGTCGTGGGACAGAGATTGTAGAAGATGATGCTGGTGCTAAGGAATCAGCTGGTGCTGAGGAATCAGCTAGGGAATGCTACACAGAAACACCGGAAGAATCAGCAGTACAAGGTACACATGGCAGTGATAAAGAAGGTGTAACAGAGGATAACGGAGCAGAAGATGTAGTGACAGGGGGAAGAGAATCCAAAACAGGCTCACAAAAAATAAAGATGTCCAAAGATTGTGGAGACCGGGAAGAGAGGAGCCAGCAAGAGGAAAATGCAGTTCATCAAAGCGAGCATGCCGTGTAATATAAACACGTTGAAGAACGGGTTCAAGACACCGAAAGCCCTTGTGAGACATGCTGTAACCAAGAAAAATACAAGCAACACTTTGGGGAGCAAATTTATGAGAGGCATAGTCTCGTAAATAAGGAAAAACACGATAGCCAAAGGGATGAAAATTTTCATAGGTGGGCGGCTTACCATACAATACCTTATAAGGAGAGAGCCCATCAAGAACAGGTGTGGGCAACCGATTGATAGTGTAGACAGCGGTGCTAAAAGCATCAACCCAGCGAGCTAAAGGGACATGAGACTGAAATAACATGGAAAGACCAGTTTCAGTAACATGCCGATGTTTGCGTTCAGCTCGACCATTCTGAGATGGGGTATAAGGACAAGACATTTGATGATGGATGCCGGAAGCAATGAGATGAGATTGAAAACGACGACTCATAAATTCAGCCCCCTCGCCACTCTGAAAAGTTTTGATTTTGCGTGAAAATTGAACTTCAACAAAGGTTTGAAATTGCAGAAAAATATCAAAGGTGTGAGATTTTAAGGTCATGGGATAAAACCACGTGAAGCGGGAGTGATCATCAATAAAAATAATATAATAGCGATAATGAGAAAGAGACGTAACGGGAGCGGGGCCCCAAATATCACAATGGATAAGATCCAAAACATGTTGAGATTGCTGATCATTAGAGGTGAAAGGCAATCTGTAGCTCTTAGCAGCTTGACAGGCAACACACAAAGTAGGAGAAGGCAGTAAAGATGTAACAGAAAGATGCTCTTTTTTATTCAATAAAGAAATAATAGAGTGAGTAACATGACCCAAACGTGCATGCCAAAGATCATAGGAAGCACAAAGACAATTATTTTGAAGGGCAGAGAGAAGCTCTGAATGACTACGCTCAAGCACATAAAGACCATCTTCACGACTACCGGTTGCCACCACCTTTCCTATTGCGCGATTCTATATGGTAACGACATATCAATGAAAGTAATGGAAAGGGGATAATCAGAGGTTAATTTGCTCATGGATAACAAGTTTTTGGTCAGTTGAGGAACAACTAAAACATCCAACAGTGATATTTTTAGATGGAGAATGAGTACCAGTGTGGGTGATCGGTAAAGAAGCTCCATTACCAACTATTACACAATCCTTACCATTATAAGGCTCAGCCTTATCCAACTGAGAGGAATCAAGAGTCATGTGTGCAAAGGCTCCAGTATCCGTGTACCAGACAACATCAGGGCCCTCAAGAGAGCACTGAGAAAAAGCTTCAGCGAGCTGAGCATGAGAATCAGCCCGTGAGTACCGATCACGACAGCGTTTTGCAGTATGTCCCTCATTGAGGCAAATCTGGCAACGAGGAGTATAATTCCCATGACCCTTGCCACGACCAACATTGGAGAAACTACCTTTGCCATGTGATTTGCGATTCCCACCATTACGAGGTGCACCAGAGGAGCCTTTAGTGACAGTGAAAGCAGCCGATGGAGCAGCAGGTGCTTCAAGAGATTTCTGAAATATTTCAGAGCTTTCGGCTTTGGGAACGAGATCACGAAAGAGTGGCAGAGGAGAAATAGAAAGTTGGGCAGTTGAAAAGTTGACAAATTTGGGACCAAGACCACGAAGATACCAATGAACCTTGTCAGTATCGTCAACAGGACGACCCATGGCTGCCAACTGATCACACAACGCCTTAAAGGAGCGAGAGTACTCAGTAACATTGCGAATACCTAGTTTCAGGAGTTGGAGATCATCCTTGAGACGAATCTCACGGGTCTTCGATCGGTGACTGAAGGAAGACTCCAACGTAGTCCAAACAGCCTGAGAGGTGGAGAGAACAATAACCTCAGCCATGGCTTCCTCTGTGAGAGAGGAAAGAAGGAGAATAAGGAGACGCTGGTCCTCAGATTTCCAAGAAGCATGCTTAGGATTTGGAACATAGGAGGAACCAGACAGAATGGTTTTCGGAGGTTCAGCAAGAGAGCCATCAACGTAGCCAAGGAGTTTTTGAGAGTTAAGAAGCGGAAGAACTTGGTTGCGCTAGAGAAGATAGTTGGCAGAGGAAAGCTTGATGGTGATCATATGAACCATTGTTTACAGAGGAAGAGAAGAGTCAGAAGCCATTGGATCGACGGAGGTTAATCCAGAAAGGAATCTGATACCATGAGAAGGTTCGTAAAACCACCATGCTTGGCTTTGGTGGTGACGTTTTCATTTATAGAAAAATACAAGTTGACAAATGTACAGATATGGAAGGATTACAATCGTATATTTGCACAACTAAATATGGAAACTATCACCTAGAAGTATCTCCTATAATCAAGGAGGATCTTGTGAATATGGTGCACAATCAGTGGGCAATATTCTCGAATCCTCAACAGATATAATAACTACTATTAATAGAATTGGTTTAACTATGTGTAATGATTTAAGATTAAAAAAGCAAATAGATACAGAAAAGAAATTTGCTAAAAAAGAATTAGGTACCTTTTATGAACAATTTGGTTATACTCCATTATTAGCCCATTCAAGAAGGCACAAAAAGGGAAAAAGCATTTATAAGAATTATTCTAAGAAAAAATGAAAATATAAAAAACCTTATAAAAGAACAAAAGATAAACAGATATATAATAAACGAATAAAAAACCCAAAAAAGACTAATAAAAAAATAAATTGTTTGTTATAAATGTGGAAAAATTGGGCATTATAAATGAAATTGTAAGTTCAAACAACAGATTAATGAATTAGATATATCTTAAACATTAAAGAAAAATTATTAAATATTTTTATAATGCATTCAAGTGAAGAAGAGTAAAGCTCTTCTGAAGAATAAGAAATCTATCAATTAAAAGAATCAACTTTTTCGGAACAATCTTCTGAAACTGAATCTAAAGAAGATGAGGTACAGGTCTGCAATCTGAAGAATAATTATTTTTTGCAATAAAACCATTAACGTACTTTTTTTTTTTTTTGATAACCAATGAATCATTCCATTCAACAAAAAAATCCTTACAAGATATTGCTTCTATCAAGCCATACAGCTTGAGATACAAAAGAAGGACAAGAACCCCACCACATAAAAGTATCCTCAACATTCCATGCATTCCTAGCTAATAGATGTGCTGCCACATTACCCAGTAGACTAATATGAAGGAACTGAACCTGTTGAAAGCCCCGCTGCATACGTTTAATGTCATTAAGGAGAAAAGAAAATTCAGTTAAATACTCAGAATGAGAATTCAAAGCATTCACAAGAACCAAACAATCTGTTTCCACAATCAAGTTTTGAATACCCCATTGAGCACAAAATTGTAATCCCCTCAAAATAGCACTGGCCTCTATAAACTCAGGAGAAACAACTTCACTTTCCACCGTACTACAAGTAGCAACCACACTCCCTTGCTGGTCCCTAAGAATAATCCCAATCCCTGCCTTGTATTGATCATGGAACACAGCACCATTAACATTTAATTTCAAAAAATCAGGTGGTGGAGGAGACCAACAAATCACTTTTCTTGCATCTTGGGTAAAACCATCAAAGATTTGAACCTACTTGTAGGCAGATTGCATGGAAAGAGCATTGTTAATAACAGCTGAACATGGATGCACAACCTGTTCATATAAAATCTAATTCCTTTGATACCACATAGCCCAACAAATAACAAAAAAAGTTGCAAGAATTTCAGCACCACCCTTATCTCGGACTTGAAACACCAAATCCCAAAAAGATAAATTAGTTTGTAAACATCCCAAAGTAGGTAAATATTGTAAGAACATATCATGAATTACTGGACATAAAAATAAAGCATGGGCTGCATCTTCAGAACACAAATTGCAGAAAGCAGAAATATCTTCATCCTTAACCTTTCTCCTCCTCAGATTCTGAAAAGTAGGCAAGTTGTCTTTGCAGGCCCTCTAGGCAAAAATTTTCATTTTCTTTGGTATCTTCAACTGCCATAAACACTTCCAGAACTTCAAAATCTGTCCACCATTTGAAACCTCCCCTAAATTCTGAGAATGAGCCAGCTGCAGAAATTTATACCCACTCTTTATTGAATAAACACCACATCTTTCCTGAGTCCAATACCATGAGTCTTCTTGAGATAAACAAATATTGATTTTCAAAATATTATTCGCCAACATTGGATTAAAGAGAGCTCTAATAACTTCCATATTCCACCAACCAATACTTGCATCAATCAATTCATGAACCAACAAAGTATCATCCCTTAGCTGCCCCACTACATTCTTGACCACATCCCTACCACAACCAGGAATCCAAGGGTCTTGAAACACTCTAACATTCCTACCATTTCCCACTCTCCACATACAACCAGAATTTAAGGCAAAGCACTATGAATACCTTTCCAAACATAAGAAGCATTACTATCAATATTGGCCTCAAACAAACTACAATGTGGAAAGTACCTTGCTTTAAATACTCGATAGAGTAGAGAATTCTAGTTTGAAAGAAGCCGCTAGCCCTGTTTTGCAAGAAGTGCCAAGTTGAAATCATGAAGGTTCTTAAAGCCCAAACCCCCATGAAATTTAGACTCTCACGGTTTGTCCCAACTAACCCAATGGATTTTCTGACTCTGAGCTTGATTACCCCACCAAAATCTTGCCATCATCATTTCTAAGTCATGACACAAAGAATTTGGAAATAAAAAACAACTCATGGCATACGTCGGTATAGACATAGCTACTGCTTTGAGCAAAACGTCTCTACCACCTTGACTGATCATATTCCTTTTCCACACTTGGAGCTTTTGCCACAAACGATGTTTAATCCCAGAAAAAGCCCGTTGTTTTTATCGCCCAACCATCGGTGGCAGCCCCAAATATTTCTCATACTACTGTGTAAAACTTCCACCCCAAAGCTGTAAAATATCTGATTTCAAGTCCTCATTAACATTTTTACTAAAGACCATAGAGGTCTTCTCTTTGGAAATGCACTAACCTGAAGTCTTCTCATAGTTATCCAAAAGAAATTGGATCTTTTCATTAGTGACAACATCAGCTCGACAAAAAATTACACTATCATCCGTAAATAACAAATGATTGACTCTTGGCCCTCCTCTACATATTCTAACACCCTCAACCATACCCGGACCCTCACCCCTCTTTAATAAACTGATCAAGCCTTCAGTGTATAGAAGAAAAAGATAGGGAGATAGAAGGTCTCCCTATCTAAGTCCTCTACTCGGAATAATATGTCCTTGTGGACTCCCATTCACAATAACTGAAAAAGAGACAGTAGAAACACATTTCATAACAATATCAATCACCTTTTGAGCAAAACCAAGGGCCCTCATAATTTTTTCAAGAAAACACCATTCCAACCTATCATACGCTTTGCTCATATCAAGTTTTATAGACATAAAACCCTTTTTTCCATATTTCTTACTTCTAAGATAATGTAATAATTCATAGGCCACCAAAACATTATCCGTAATCTGCCTCCTTGGGATGAAAGCACACTGGGACTCCGAAATGACCAAAGGCAGAATTTGTTTTAATCTATTTGCAATAACTTTAGACATAATCTTATAAAGAACATTGCAAAGACAAATAGGACGAAAATCAGCCACTTTAATTGAGTCGTGCTTCTTTGAAATTAAAGTAATAAAAGTATGGTTTACCTCACTTGGAAAAATTCCAGAATTCAAGGCAAACAACACAGAATCTACTACTGATTTACCAATCACTCCCCAATATTTTTGGAAAAATAATGGAGACATTCCATTAGGACCCGGAACCTTTGAGGGGTGCATTTGCTTAATCACAGCCTCCACTTCATCAGCCACATAAGGTCTAGTCAAATCCTCATTCATTAAATCAGTAACTTTACATTCCACCCCTGAGCAAACATCATCCACTTCTACTCGATCTGCAGTTGTAAAAAGATTCTGAAAATACTCCACAATCAGATCATGCATCTGCTCTCCTCGCTTCCAAACACCCCTATCATCTTTCAGCTGTGAAATTCTATTCTTCCTTCTTCTGGTAGTAGCTTTTGTATGAAAATACCGAGAATTACTATCCCCTTCTCTAAGCCACAAGACTCGGGATCGCTGTTTCCACATGATCTCATCCCTCTCTAGCCACTTTTGAACATCTTCACTAGCACTATTATGCATGGACAAAAGCTGACAAGTTGGATCACTGTCCTGAATAGATTTTAATCTCATTTTGGCATTCACAAGATCTGAACATGACCAAAAGAGCTTTTATTCCATTGCTTCAATTTAGTAGCACACTCTGAAATACACCCCATCACATGGTGAATAGAAGTAGGAAAAGACCCCGACCTCTCCCCACCCCTCCACACCTTTTCAATAATAGAAGCACAATTCTTATCACCCACCCACATAGCCTCAAAACGAAACAGTTTTTCCCCACGCCTTCTAACCAAACTCCCATGAGTATCCAACCAAATGGGGATATGATCTGAGTAAGAGGCTACTCCATGTTGAACCATTAAATTCGGAAAATCATCACACCATCCCGAATTTCAAGAAAACGATCTAACCTTTCACAAATAACACCCTCCCCTTCGTGTCTATTACACCAAGTAAAAGGACTACCAACAAAACCCAAATATCTAAGATGCCCTTCCTCTAAAACAAATCTAAAATTGCTCATCAACCTTTCATTCCTCCATCTCCCACCACTTTTCTCATCATGAGTAAGAATCTCATTGAAATCACCAAACACTAACCAAGGACCCATAACTCGACACCCTAATGATTTGATCAAATTCCACATTTCCTCCCTTTTACTCGAATTTGGGTGCCCATAAACACCCTTGAGAAAACAAAGACCCCCATCCACAATAGAATTTCGAATTGCATAGTGAATATGATGCATAGAAAAATTCAAAACAGACAAATCCACATCATCTTTCCAAAGCAATGCTAAACCACCACTACGACCCAAACAATCAACTACAAAACAATTTGAATAGCCAAGCTTAATCTTACAATAGTCCCATTACCGAGAGGTTAAACGGGTTTCTTGTAAAAAAAGCACATCGGGAACTTCCTTCGTAAGCAAGTCACGAAGAGTACGAATACCTTGTGGGTTCCCAAGCCCACGAGAATTCCAGCTCAATAGTTTCATGGTGACCGGCGGGGTTGTTCAACAGCCACCACCGATATCTCATGGGTAGAGAAGAAACATGTACCTTCTTTTGCTTACTCCCTGCATCCTCTTTGACGGAAATATGCTTCCTCTTTCGTCCACTTGTAGCTTCAACTGCAAGAGAGGACTTCATGAACCCAGAAGAATGGCATCGCATCCCGCGGCTAGCCTCAATCTTTCTCTGCATCAACTAAGGCTGGACAGATTACACCCGTGCTCTAGTCTTTGGGAATTACACCACGGCGAGAGCGTTAAATCGGATGACGGAATTCCTGCAGCAAAATTTTCGTCCACCGCAGGGAGAGCAGAATAGGGTGGCGCAAGTCGGGTGCACTTATGAGTGGTTCTTGGTGCATAGAACCCCTGCCTTCACGGGCGAAAATGATCCACTTCGGGCCGGGAGGTGGATTGAAGACCGCGAAAGGACCTTCGAAGTCTGTGGTTGCACGAAGGCCCAGAAGGTGTTGTATGGGAGTTACATGCTGCAAGGTGAAGCAGCTAACTGGTGGAAGACTAAACGGGAACTCTTAGTGATGGAGTTGGGATCTTTTGCGGCCGTGTCTTGGCAGCGCTTTAAGAAAGAGTTCGACGATCGTTTCTTCCCTATTTTTGTGAGACGACAGCTGGCGCGGGATTTCAGTAACTTGGTCCAGGGAGATTTGACTGTTGAGCAGTATGCCCGGAGATTTATGGAGCTCAGGTGATTTGCGACTCATCTGATAGCTACCGAAGAGATGCGGGCCGAACGTTTCCAGGAAGGGTTGCGCCCTCAGATCCGTAGGCAAGTCGCGTGCTTGCAAATTCAGAACTTTTAGAGGTTAGTCTAGGTGGCTTGTATTGCTGAGCGAGAGCGAGCTATTGCGGTAGACTCTCCTACGGGTAAGAAGCGGCTGAACGTTGATGGCGAAGGGACCAGTTCGGGATCGCCACAAAAGTTTGTACAGAGGAGTGGGGCTCGATCGCACACAGCCTCCGGTGTGCGCATAGGAGGCCGAGCTCCAGTTTGCGGTAGATGTAATAGAGCCCACGAGGGCAATTGTCGTTAGGGTAGGAGCCAATGCTTTGAGTGTCATCAAGTGGGGCACTTTGCTCATGAGTGCCCTAATCGGTCCCAAGGGAATCGAGGTGGTCATCGTGGTGGTAGAACTAATCAGAGGCAAGTGTTTCAGGCTCGGGTGTACGCGATGACTCCTGGTAGTGCTGGCAATGAGGTTCCAGAGACTCAGGACGCTAGAGTTATGGCAGGTATGGATCTAATCCAATTTTTCATAATGGATGGCTTGTGTGGTTTATTCTCGGGTTTTGGAAAAGTTGTGCAAGCTGCACCCTTATCCGTTGGGTATTGTTGGTCGTGTGATTTCCTTAAGCGTGTTCTGGTTTGTATCTTGTAGCCGCCTTAGCGTTGATGTTTGATCCTGTAAATTTCGAGGACGAAATTTTATTTTAAGGGGGGCAGAATGTAACACCCCGTATTTTAGTGTATATTTAATGAAAGATTAATTTAATTTATTTAGTGATTGGTTCTCTTGTTTTAAATTATGAGAGTTTTTAAATATTATTTTATAATATTTTAAGTTGTAAAAATTAATTCTTATGTGCTTTCTTAGTGTTATTTATTGTTTTGGTATTTATAGTGATCTTTAATTTAAATTGGTTTGTTTTTCAGATTTAAAATAATTATTATTTTAATTAAGCATTTCACTGTGTTTGGATTATTTTATTTAGTTTATGGTTTTAAAATCATTTTCGTTGGATCATTTTTGTGATCTCGAGATGTGAGGGTTGGACCTCATTTCTTTTCCTTTCCTCTTTCTTTTCTTTTTCTTCTTTCTTCTGGATTTATTTTTCTCCCGCGTACTCTTTCTCTCTCTCCAGCCCGACCCTCTCTCTCTTCTCTCCCCCATGTTCCGGTTTCTTCCTCCCCGTCGCCACTGTCGGCCGCCGTGGTCAGCACCGCCCAGCCCGATCAACTCCCCACCGACCAGCGACCCAACCCCTCAAAACTCAGACCACGCCGCTCAGCCGTTAGCCTCCACGACTCGTTCAAACCTACGGCTGTCTTTGCGTTGTTCCGCCGCCGTCTGGCCACCATTGGCCACCACCTCTTCACCACTTCATCCTCGGCATCTCAGCAACCCTTTGGACCCAAACCCGGCCCCGATCCGTCCCTGGAGCCGCCCCAACGAACACCCACTCCGATTTGAGCTTCTCGGCCTTCCACAGCTGTTTCGGCCGCCACCCACGGCCAAAGGCCACCATCATTAGCTGCATCGACCTCCATAGGCCCTACCTTACCGTTCTCAAGTCTTTGTTTGACCTCGTAAAAATTTGGATTCACTGTGTATTTCGGCCAGTGTTTTTACACTGTGGAGTTGCGGTTTTCGTGCTTCCCATTCCTCCGTGATCCTCCGAAAATATTTTTATAGCACTGTAAGTATTTTTTCAAATATCTTTTGAGATTTTAATATATTTTTGCGTTGACTCATTTATTATTACTGTGATTGGTTGGTTGTGCCGGACTGAATCCGAGGAGTTATGGGGGTCGGATGGATTGAGGATAGAGTATTTGTTGTGTTTGATTTTATTGTGTTTGGGTTGGTTGTTGGAAATTGTTGTCGAATTGGTACATTGCATATTGCACGCATGTTCATGTTTGTAAATTGAAAACTGGGTTTTCTTGTAATTGCATTCATGTTCATGTGTTTATTGAAAACTAAATTTTCACGTGAGAAAATGAAAAAGAGACTGTAGGAATGGTGGTAAGCAGGGATAGTGGTATAGTCCCTCCTGCGATTCCCGCCTACGGTGCATGCGATAGGGATGGTGGTGTTGTCCCGCCTACGATTCCCACCTACGATGCACGCGGTAGGGATGGTGGTAAGCAGGGATGGTAGTAGAGTCCCGCTTGTGATTCCCGCCTACAGTGCTCTATTGAGTTTTTGTGTTATGTGGAAAGGAACTGTAGGGATGGTGGTAAGCAAAGATGGTAGTATAGTCCCGCCTGCGATTCCCGCCTATGGTGTACGCGTAGGGATGGTGGTAAGCAGGGATGGTGGTGTTGTCCCGCCTGTGATTCCTACCTACGGTACACGCAGAGGGATGGTGGTAAGTAGGGATGGTGGTAGACTCCCGCCTGTGATTCCCGCCTACAGTGTCCAATAAATATTTTTGTGTAAATCATTTTTGAGAAAATGACGGATTATGTTTTTTGGCCAAAAATGAGATTTTGGCATGTGTTGGAAAAATATCCATTTTCAGGAAAAATGATATTTTTGGATCTGGTGCATGGTACATCATATGCATGCATGGTTGGTAGCATTAATGTATTTTGATCTTGGAGATTGTTTGGATTATTACTTACCTGCGGTACCATTTTATGGTACTGTAGATTTTGGTGCAGCTGAGGTTGTGGAGCTTGTGGGATCGGCTCCCTGGAGGAGGTGACATGTGGTTATTGTCAATTTGAATTATGGAATTTATTTCTCGCTTGTTTATGTATTTGGCTTTTCCTGTAATTTTGGATATTTATTCTGGACAATTTTTGTATTAAATAAACTTCTGGTACTTAGTAGACTTATTTATTTTAACCGCTGCGACTCTTTGGTGCTCTGGTTGCACGTTGCACACACTTGAGCACTTATCGTTGGGATGTGTGACCCGTGTTGTCATCATCCTGACGTCACGACTCCTGTGTTGTTTTATACGTGAGAGTCGGAGCGTCACACAAGTGGGCTTGAGTGAAAGCCAACCACATCAGCTGAAACAAAACCAAGGCCCAAGCTCATTACAGGCCCCTTAGTAATTGGTACATCAAACAGATGGCCTTCAACTTCAGATGAAGTCAAGATACCCTCCACCCTCTTAGAAACCATTTTCCCCACTACTCCCAATCGTTGTTGACCCAGTCGCTTCTCACCATCACTAGTGTCAATACAATGCATATCAACTTGTGATTCCAAAATAATCGGTGTTCGCACAGTACCAGCATCCAAGTTTTCCTCTCAGACTCTAGCACGTTCTATCACGACATCATCTCCACCAACAGAAAGAATGGTTTCTATTAAGGCTCACGTTAAGAAATTACCATGCTTAGGACTCCCATCTCCTCATGCTTTAAAAATTGTTGAAACATATGCCTCTGATTTTGGTTATGGGGGAATTATGAAATAAAAATTATCAAATAATTCAGAACAGATTGTTCGATTCTATTCAGGATATTGGAATCCTTCCCAAAAAAATTATAGTACCATTAAGAAAGAGATTTTAGCTATTGTATTATATATTTCTAAATTTCAAGATAATTTGTTAAATCAAAATTTTTTACTTAGAATAGATTGTAAATCAGCCATGGAAGTTTTGATTAAAGATGTGAAAAACCTGACTGCTAAACAAATATTTGCTAGATGACAAGCTATATTGAATATTTTTTATTTTGATAGTGAACATATTAAAGGAGAATCTAATTCTCTTCCTGATTTTCTATCCCAAGAATTTTTACAAGGAAAATCATGTCTTCCTCAAAGTCAAAGGTAAATCTAAATCTTCTTATGCACGACCACCATCTCCATCCCATCCTTCACCTTGTCCTTCTGCAACTTCATGACCATCTACGGTATTGGGGTCATTACACAAAATATTAGATCATCTTATAATTCATTCTCACCTTTAGCTTCTCCAAAATTACCAACATACTCTAAAGTTGTTTCCCCTTCTTCTCCTTCTCCTTCTCTTTCTCAAATTGTAAATCCTCCATTACTCTCTCAGCCTTCTACATCTCCTATTATCATTAAATCTCACTAGCACCCAGTCTTTCCCGTCGAATATGAAATTCAACACCTGTCTAGCCCCCAAATATTACTTGGTGCCTTTCTCTTACCAGATTGGCTTTATGTTCCACAAAACATTAAGAAAACTCAACATTTTTATAAATTTATATTAGTAGACACCGACTCAATTATTCTCTCTAAGATCCCTTGTTTTCTTCAAACTCAACCTTCTCCACTTGCATCTCCAATTATTGTCTTTCATAAAGTTACCATTACATAGGTTCTTACTTTGGAACAATGGGGAAAAACCTCTATTTAATAAGAAAGTTTCTTGTTAAATATTAGGGATTTTTAAATGGAAAAAAATTAGCCGAAGCAATGTCACAAGTTTTAGATAGCGATGATGAAGAAGATGCACAGCATCCAGCCAGATTATCTCCAGTACAGCAACCTACATTATTACCGGTCCATCTGGCTTCTCCTTCTCAACAGACCTCTCCTTCTCAGGGTAACTTAGCCGCCTCTCCTTCTCAAGATTACTCACCCTATCATCCAGTACCTCTGATGGATTTTCAAGACCAGTTTGATCTGGAATTAGCAAATTATGACCCTCAAATAATGTGATTCCAGAATTTTACTACTTTCTCAATTAGTCAGCATAACGGATGGAAGTTGTTAGAAATATTATCTCTTTAAAAGAATAACGACAAAGAGCTCCGTCTATACTATTCACCCCTCAGATTATTGTCTACACTATTCATGTCAGTTTATTGTTGCTGCCCAAGATTATTGTCCAGAAAAACGACAAATGACTTTGTATATGCTGCTCACCTTCACGTGTTGATATTGTTCATGTATTATTAGAATTACTACTTTTCTAGTGTCTATATAAAGGAGTCTGTAAAGAAAGAAGGGCATTCAGAAACTCTCATCTGAAGCCTCTTCTTCTCTTGTCCAAGTCTCTCTAGTTTGTCTTCCTTACCCTCCAAAATCTATCTTTTGTAAATCAACCTTCATTTCTTCATGTCTTCTGCTTCCAACTCCTTTGAAAATTAATCTCCTTGCAAGTATCATGTCTTTGATGAAGTTGATTTTATATATCTCTTTTATCTTATTTATTTTCTCATCCATATAGTCGATTAAACCATATTTTTTGCTTGTTCTTGTGCATATGGTTAGTTATAGCGCCTATTATTATTGTTAAGCTATTATTAGTAACTATTTATTACCTAGGATTTACAACTTTATAACTACTAGTATAACTATAGTATTATAACTACTAATATAATACTATAGTTATACTATATATTTGTTTATTGTATAGTTGTATAGTAGTATAATAGTATACTAATATATATATGTATAAATATTATACTATAATATATATATTATACTACTATATATAGTATACAAATATATATATATGTTTAATGTTAGTTAAGTTTATAATAGTTTAGTATACTTATAAAGCCACTCGAACTAACCTGGATCATGGACAAAAATGGGAAGTTTCACAAATTCATATGTTCAAACAAGGTCAAACATTGCTCAAACGGGTTGAAGCACTTACTCGAACATCTAGATTTTTACTCGAACATCTAGATTTTTATTCGAACAGACAAAAGTAACTGATAAAGTGTTCGAGCTGGATAGTACGTGTTCAAACAGGAATGATCAGACAAAATTGAGAAGTTTCACGAATTCACATGTTCGAACAGGGTGTACAAAGTTCGAACGGGATGAAGCACCTGTTTGAACTTCATAGTTTCTATTCGAGCAAAACAAATTAAAAGATAACGTGTTCGAAATGGATAATACTCGTTTGAACGGAATTGCTTGATACAAAATACCCAGTTCGAATGTCCAAGGGCCACATTCGCACAATGTCGTTCACAAAAACTCCTCTGTCGTACGCCATCACCAACACTAACTCCGACATAGAAAGCAAATTTTCTGTCATCTAAGAGGTATGGTATGATACCCAATATGATAAGGATAAGGGTAGGTGGTGTATGAGATCGCACATTGCTTAGGAATGAGAAGTTCTTGCTCTTTATAAGGTTCTAATGGGCTCCAATTGTATCATTAACTAGTCCTTTTAGAGTATAGGCCATGTGGTTTGGGCCTTCGATTGAAGTGTTCCAAATGATATCAGAATCTATCCCAACAAAAAATGTGGGACTTGAGCCATGCCACTTACAGCGGACAAGCCCGACTGTCAGGAATTTAAAGGGGGTAGATTGTGATACCCCCATATGATAAGGATAAGGTGGTGTATGGGATCCCACATTGCTTGGGAATGAGAAGTTCTTGCTCTTTATAACATTCCAATTGTATCATTGACTAGTCCTTTTAGAGTATAGACCATGTGATTTAGGCCTTCCATTGGGGTGTTACATATGTCCCTTGAAGTGAGACTCATTTAAATTCTTTTTGCTAGTTATTTAAGTTTGTAAAAGGGGTCAAATTCTAAATCCAATTCGAACCTTTTTGATGTTTTCCGGCTGCCACACATGGTTTTTAGCCATAGAAATGATGGAGTGAAGTCTAGGCTTCACTCCGTCTTAATTTGGACTGATTGAAACCAAGGATTCTTAGGTTTCCACGTTCGATCCTGAGTTGACTTAGCTATGGTTTGTTTCGCAAGTTTGTGTTTGAACGGATTAAAATAGAACACTTATTTTCCAAACAACCATTTTTGCGTTCGAGCATGAAAGAACCCCATTCGAACATTAAAAATTGAGATGTCATTTTTAGATTGACTTTTAGTTCAAACTTAACATTTATTATGTTAGAAGGTCATTTTATTTATATTGTTCGAAAAACATATTTTTTCGCTCGAACAGTTAGTTAGTGTTCAAATAGGTTAAGTACTCTCACTACTATTCTTCACTTTATTATTACTTTTCACCTACTTTTTCTACTATTCATTATTTTTCACCTACTTTTTACTACTATTCAATATTCTATTATTACTTTTTTCACTACTATTTATAAACATTCTCAAACACTTTCACTACCCAAACCAGGCTAGAGCTACTATTCGAACAATATTATTTAGCGTTTGGATTAAATTCGTGTTCGTTCGAACTGATTATTTCCTATTTGAACGGGGTTGTTTCTATTCGAACATAACAGTATATATACATAATATATTTACAACCTTATATTTTATTTATATCCGTTGCGATTTTATGAACAATGGACTAATGGCAAACATGGGAAGAAAAAGTGGGAGAGAGGGCCAAGCTAGAGGTGAAGCTAGTGAGACGAGGAGGACGATATTGGTAGAGCGGGAGATCATTATAGATGACTTTTGCGATTTTGTGTGGGATGGACGGTGCCTCTTTTCTATTATTAGTGATAAAGGATGGGCCCCGATTTGTCAGCAGAGGGGTGTGGCTTATCCAAACATGATCAATGAGTTTTACCGGGCCATGGGTTAGATGGAGGCTAATGAGGAGTCCTTCACGTTTACCACTCGGGGAGTGAGTATTACTATCTCAACAGCCATTATTGCTAATTTTCTTAGGATCCCCTGCGAGATTGGTGCATAACCTGCACAACAACCAGCTATAGGGACAAATGGTGGAGATGCCATCGAGGATGAGGCTCCAGTAGATGATGACCTCACAGACGATGAGATTTATCAGTTGATGCATGACGATTAAACTCCTCCATATGATGGCATTAAGGTGATCAAATAGGTAGACTATATCACATTTTTTCAAATGCTGAATTTAATTGTTTCCCATAATATGGATCTGAGGACACACGGACTAACTTTGGTATCGAACGAGCTGGATTTATGTTACAAATAGCACAAGGAGAGCCGATTGATCTACCTTTATGTTTCCTCCTCCGCATTCTATCTGAGTCATGGTATTCTTCCCATGCGTTGATGATCTCTAACCTCGTAGTCCAATTGGGGGCTGATGACCAACTGGAGGTAACCACAAATTGGGCTCCTTAACAAGATCACCTTTAGCAAGAGCGAGGGCCACTTGTGAGGCTCAAATTAATATTCCAGCGGCACAAGATAGAGGCACGGAGCATGATCCAGCTTCTACTGATACCGCTGTTGATAGATAGGCTGTAGGGGCTAATACGACAAAAGGCACTAGAATTTGAGTATCTAGTGCAAGGAGACGTGACGGTTGAACAATACGCTATCCGGTTCATGGAACTCTAAGGTGATGTGCCTCATTTGACTGCAATAAAGGATATGCAAGCGCTAAAGTTTCAAGGTGGTTTACATCCAAGGATTCACCTCATGGTGAACCGTCTTCAAATAAAGACTTCTAGGAAATCGTTAATGCAACAATTATTGTAGAAGCCATGTATAGAGGCTCAGCTACTTTTACCAGGTCAACAAGAAATAGAGATAGACCATTCGTTGGCAGTGGAAGCTTAGATAATAAGAGGGTGAGGGCTAAAGCAGACAAAGGAAAGGGCATCACGACTGAAGGACAAATGCCCATTCCACTACCCACTTGTAAAAAATGTGGCAAGAAGCATGGAGGCGAATGCAAGCTTGCTTCAGGGGCTTGATTAAACTGTGGTCAGCTAGGCCATATTAAGGTAGACTGCCCTTCTAGGCCTCGGAGCAGTAAAGATACCACCAGTAAAAGTTAGACATCGACTACACACCCAATTTGTGGAGGCAAGCGCAAACTTACTCTAGGACTTTGCTTTAGGTGTGGCCAACCAGGCCATCTGATAAAAAACTGTCCTAAAGGAACTCAGAAGTATGGGACCATTCCCAATGACGTTTCCAAAGTACGAGCTCAAGTGTATGTAGCCACTCTTGGAAAGGTCGATGCTGACGCCTCAGGAAAAGAAGAAACAAACGTCACCCCTGGTAACCCTCCTAACATATGCATTGTTAAGCTTAGTTAAGATTAATTGGGTTGAATTGATTGTATTATTGCATTATTGTTATTTTGGAGTAATGTCAAGTCATTAAGATTTGTAGCAGTTACACTGTTTGATTCAAGTGAGTCCTTGTTTTTGGTGATTGTGATATTGAACGAGAATCTAGTTCAGAATCTAAATTGTTACCAAGCGATAAGAATAATAATTCTCATTAAGCATATTATTGTCCTTATCGATGTAGATATAGAATACCCTTTAGCAATTAGAGGAAGGATATTGAAGGTTGATAAACTAGTATTTCGCATATTTGGAGTTTTTTTATTATTTTGAGGATCCAATAGAATTTGTGTTCAGAAGAGTAAAGTGTTTGGGAGAAGATTTGACCTTAGTAAGATTCATTTATGATAGTAGTTTTATCCAGCCGCTATTAAAAGGTTTCCGGAGAAGCATTGCCTTTGTAGATGCATAGATCGGCCTTTTATTGGAGACTTTTATATTAGGAGTAAAATTTTGGTCTTGAGGATTTATGTGGATAGTAGAAAAAAATCCTTTTGTTTAAAGTCAAAATAAGAGGCAGCTCATGATGAATAGAAGAGCTATGCAAAATCAAATGAGAGAAAGTCTTCAGTTTGGTTGATAGATGATCGTTTATCAGGGTACCACCTAGGAGGAGGAGCGATTCGTTTGGTTATAAAGGAGTAAACTAGTCCTAGGCGGATAGGATTCCCTAAGGAAATAGAGAAAGTGAATTCAATTGTGTATGGATTAAATTCTTCAAAATTGAACTGCATGAATACTTGAACTTTTAGATTTAGAGAGTATGCAGGTACGACTTGTCCTACTTTGTGGAAGGATTCCTTACAAATTGATGATTTGAGACAGATAGTTAAGGAATGGTTGAATCTCAATGGTATATTTATATATGTCTATGGTAAATAACTCTTTGAGCAGTAAGGAAAGCAGCGATTTCACTTAAGTAAGGATTCAATTATCCTAGAAAGGTAGCCTAGAAGTCATTAAGTTTAGGCAATGACCTTTGTCAGTGTTATACTTTTCTCTATTATGGTCGTAGTTATTTTTTGTAACCATGTGATAGTTATAGATAAGAATAGTGTGGGCTATGAGAGGAAAGCATTACCTTATGAAGAACGTGTTGAGTATTGTGGAAACTGGTCCACCGCTCGAGCGAAGTCAAGCAGATTGGTCCGCTCGAACATCGCTCGATAGACAGCTCGAGCGAAGTCAGGCAGAGTGGTCCGCTTGAAGATCTGCTCGACTCATGGCTCTAGCGAATGTGGGAAACAGGTTCGCTCGACGCGCGCTAGACACGCCGCTCGAGCGAACATCGCTAATTCTGAATTAATTAGGGTTTTCCGCCGCATGACATATATATTGTTATTTTTGACTTGTAGCCGTATTGTGCGTGAACAGTAGTCGCCCAACCAATCTATTTATGATTCCTCAAGTAATACAAATCCTCTACAGCTCTCGTGGATGTAGACAATTTGCCGAACCACGTAAATCATTGTGTATTGCGTGACTTCTTGTGTGTGTTTGTTTTACGTTATTGTTATCGTTTTTCACAACAATTAGTATCAAGAGCCAAGGTTCGGGTTTGAAGAAAAACGATGGCTGGAGCCGACGTGAAAGCATCAGGGCTTGAGAAGTTCGACGGCACGGATTACGGGTATTAGAGGATGCAGATAGAGGATTACCTATATGGGAAGAAACTCCATCTTCCATTTTTGGGGACGAAGCCGGACAGCATGTCAGCTGTTGATTGGAACCTGTTGGATCGACAGGTTCTGGGGTTTATTCGACTAACCCTGTCGAGATCCGTTGCTCATAACGTCATCAAGGAAAAGACGACTATGGATCTCATGGCTGCTTTGTCAAGTATGTATGAAAATCCGTCAGCGAATAATAAGGTACACTTGATGAAAAAGTTATTCAATTTAAGAATGTCAGATGATACGTCTGTTCCACAACATCTGAATGATTTTAATACTATCACAAATTAATTGTCATTTGTTGAAATTGAATTTGATGATGAGATACGTGCATTGATACTTTTGGCATCACTGCCAAATAGTTGGGAAGCCATGAGAATGGCTGTTAGTAATTCTGCCGGTAAATCAAAGTTGAATTATGATGATATTTGTGATTTGATTTTGGCTGAGGAGGTGCGCAGAAAAAATTCAGGCGAGACCTCAGGTTTGAGTTCAGCATTGAATGTTGACTCTTGGAGAAGAGCACAAAACAAGAACTCAAATAGAGGCAGATCAAAATCAAGGGGCAAGAGCAAGTCAAGGCCTGGTCAACAGGCAACTTGCTGGAATTGTGGCAAGGCTGGCCACATAAAGAGGAACTGCAAAAACCTCAAGAAGACCAAGAATGATAGTGCTAATGTGGTAACTGAAGAAGTACAGGATGCACTTTTGCTTACAGATCATAGCTCAGTTGAAGACTGGGTACTGGACTCAGGGACTTCTTTCCATACATCTTCCCATCGGGAATTAATGCAAAACTATGTTGCAGGTGATTTTGGGAAGGTGTAACTGGTTAATGGGGAGGCTTTGAACGTGGTAGGGATGAGAAATGTTGACATTGCACTCCCTAACAAGAACAAATGGACCTTACAGAAGGTCAGACACATTCCTAAGTTGAAGAAGAACCTTATCTCTGTTGGACAACTTGATGATTGTGGCCATTCAGTGGTGTTCTCAAATGGCACCTGGAAGGTCACTAAGGGGGCATTGGTAGTGGCTAGGGGTAAGAAAACTGGTACACTCTATATGACTACTGGTTTGGATAACACTATTGCTACTACCGTTACAGAGAGCGCAACAGATTTGTGGCATTGCAGGCTTGGCCATATGAGTCAGAAGGGCATGAAAGAACTTCTGTCTAGAGGCAAGCTACCAGAACTTAAGTCAGTTGATCTCAGTATGTGTGAGAGTTGCATTATGGGGAAACAGAAGAAGGTCAGTTTCTTGAAAAATGGTAAAACACTGACGACAGGAAAACTGGATCTTGTGCATATAGATGTGTGGGGACCTTCCCCAGTGGCATCCTTTAGAGGTTCTCGTTATTATGTCACGTTCATTGATGACCACAGCAGAAAGGTATGGGTTTATTTTTTGAAGCATAAATCTAAAGTATTTAATGTGTTCAAAATTTGGAAGGCCATGGTTGAGACAGAGACAGACTTGAAACTAAATGCTTAAGGTCTGACAATGGTGGTGAGTACATTGATGGTGGGTTCAAGGAGTACTGTGCTACTCAGGGTATCAGAATGGAGAAGACCATTCCTGGGATACCACAGCAAAATGGAGTTGCTGAACGCATGAACAGAACCATTAATGAGCGTGCTAGAAGCATGAGGCTGCACGCTGGGTTACCACCTACTTTCTGGGCAAATGCAGTCAGCACTGCTGTTTACTTGATAAATAGAGGGCCGTCAGTTCCATTGGATTGTGGATTGCCTGAGGAGGCTTGGAGCGGGAAAGAGGTCAAATTTTCTCACCTTAAAACTTTTGGCTGCCTTTCTTATGTTCTTATTGATTCTGATGCTCGTAGTAAACTTGAGGCTAAGTCAAGGAAATGTTTATTTCATTGGGTATGGAGACGAGGCATTTGGTTATCGTTTCTAGGATGATTAGGGTCAAAAGATTATAAGAAGCAAGAATGTGATTTTCAATGAGAAGATTATGTACAAGAACAAGACTAGTATAGTTGCTGAAGAAGTCCCTCAGGAGTCTGATTTTGTGAGACTGGATGACCTACCAGAGATCACAGTGCAGTGCAGAGATGTGAGCGACGAGGAGAGTGGGTCCAGCACACCTACTCCTATTATTCCGCAGTTAGATCCAGGGCCATCCACTCCTGCAGCTGCAGTTCGCAGGTCAGTTAGGACTATTCGTCCTCCATAGCGTTTTACACCTACTTTGAATTAGATTCTGTTGACAGATGGTGGAGAAGATGAGATGGATTCCTTGTTAGGGAATCAGACGTGGGAGTTGACAAAACTTCCATCAGGGAAGAAGGCATTGCACTACAAGTGGATGTACCGGGTAAAGACTGAGCATGATGGCAGTAAGAGGTACAAGGCCAGACTTGTTGTAAAAAGCTTTCAGCAGAAGCAGGGTATTGACTACTCCAAGATTTTTTCTCCTGTGGTAAAGATCACCACCATCAGGTTAGTGTTGGCCTTGGTTGCTACTGAAGATCTATTTCTTGAGTAGCTAGATGTGAAGACAGCTTTTCTTCATTGAGACCTTGAATACGACATCTACATGCATCAATCTGAGGGGTTTGTAGTACAGGGAAAGGAAGATTCAGTTTGCAGACTGAAGAAGAGCTTGTATGGTCTTAAGCAAGCTCCTAGACAATGGTACAAGAAGTTTGACAGTTTTATGTGTAGTGTAGGGTACATCAGATGTCAGGCAGATCACTGCTGCTATGTCAGGCAATTTGACAATTCTTATATTATTTTGTTGTTGTATGTGGATGATATGCTTATTGCAGGGGCTAGTATTGATGAGATCAACAATCTGAAGAAACAGATGTCATAGCACTTTGCAATGAAGGATTTGGGAGCTGCAAAGCAAATCCTTGGCATGAGAATTGTCAGAGATAGAGTCAGAGGCACATTGAGACTCTCTCAGGCTGAGTATGTGAAAAAGGTACTCAGCAGGTTCAATATGGACAAGGCCAAACCAGTTGGCACACCCTTAGGCAGTCACTTCAGACTCAGCAAGGATCAGTCACCAAAGTCAGAAGAGGAACAAGACTACATGAGTAAGGTTCCTTATGCCTCAGCTATTGGTTCACTTATGTATGCTATGGTTTGCAGTAGACCAGATATTGTCCATGCAGTGAGAGTTGTGAGTAGATACATGAATAACTCAGGAAGACAACATTGGGAAGCAGTGAAGTGGATTTTGAGGTACCTAAAAGGCTCATCAGAAACGTGCTTTTGTTTATCAGGAGAGGGCTTAGAAGTGCAGGGATATGTTGATGCTGATTTAGCTGGAGATGTTGATAGCAGAAAGAGTACTACAGGGTTTGTTTACACCCTGGGTGGTACTGCAGTTTCATGGGGTTCTAATCTACAGAAGACAGTTTTTTTGTCGACTACAGAAGCTGAGTACATTGCAGTTTCAGAAGTTGCAAAGGAGATGATTTAGCTACAGGGTTTCTTAGAGGAATTGGGTAAAAAGAATCAGAAGGGCACTCTCTACAGTGACAGTCAGAGTGCCATATTCCTTGCCAAGAACCTAGCGTTTCATTCCAGTACAAAGCACATTCAGATCAGGTATCATTTTATACGGTCATTATTGGATGACGGACAGTTGTTGCTTGAGAAAATTTGTGGAAGTAAGAACCCTGCTGATATGTTGACAAAGGGTGTTACACTTGAGAAACTGAAGTTGTGCGCAACTTCAATTGGTCTTCTAGCATGAAGACAGAGGCAGTGAGTTGTAGAGGTGGAGGATATCATGTTTGAGGCAGAGGGCGACACTATGGGTGTACCAGTCTCCAAGTGGGAGAATTGTTGAATATTGTGGAAACTGGTCCACCGCTCGAGCGGAGTCTCTAACCGCTTGAGCGAAGTCAGGCAGATTGGTCCTCTCGAACATCGCTCGACAGACAGCTCGAGCAAAGTCAGGCAGAGTGGTCCGCTTGAAGATCCGCTCGACTCATGGCTCGAGCGACTGCGGGAAATAGGTTTGCTCGACACGTCGCTCGAGCGAACATCGCTAATTCTGAATTAATTAGGGTTTTCTGCTGCATGAGATATATATTGTTATTTTTTACTTGTAGCCGTACTGTGCGTGAACAGTAGTCGCCCAACCAATGTATTTGTGATTCCTCAAGTAATACAAATCCTCCACAACTCCAGTGGACGTAGGCAATTTTCCGAACCACGTAAATCATTGTGTCGTGTGTGATTGCTTTTTGTGTGTGTTTGTTTTATGTTATTGTCATCGTTTTTCACAACAGAACGTTACCTACCTCTACACTCAACTACGTTGTTAGACTGGAACAGTTTCAAAGTGAGGATGGCACGGGATGGAGATGAGTCTAATAGAGCAGTAGAAGGGCGTGCTGCAGCCACAAACACTGAGCCCGCAACATTAGGATCGTCTATGTCATCAACTCACCACGAACATTTGTTGGTAGAGGCTCAGGAGCCAGATAGCAGCGATGAAGAGGTCGTGCAACACCTCGACCGAGGCCATTTCAGCAACATGGCGTATGATTTAAAGGACGGCGCGTTCTATTACTTACCACAGCAGGCCATCCCAATTGACATCGATGCGCCTCTGGAACCGACAAATGATGATATATCCAGTGAGGGACAGTAGGTTTGGTGAGCAAGATCTTCTCTTTAACTTCTTGTTGTTACTTGCATCAATTTGAAGGACAAAATCTTTTTTTTACGAGGGGTGGATGTAAAAGCCTGCTTAAAATTGAATAGTAGAATTTCTATAGGCTTTAGGAACCTCGTGAAAACATCAAAAATTTTCACGAATCGATTAATCACTTAGGTTTTAATCTGTTAGCATAGCCAGAATTATCACTCACTATGGTGCCAGAAGTGCGATTTTTATTTATTTTATGTAATTAGAAGTGTTAGATTGAGTTATGGTCTATGACATTAGACTAAGTTAATTATTTAGAATTTTTTGGCGCAATAACCCCATTTTCAGTTTTCAAACGAAACGCTTGTTCGAAACTACATTTTGCTTATTTCAAGACACTTCTGGATTTAATTTCAATAAAAAATTGTACAGTTAGATTTTTATGAATATTTAGGATTTTACAGTGCAAAGTTTATGTTTCACTTTCCTGAAGTGAATAGTAACCTCTATAGTAGCATCTAGTGTAGTGTTTTTAAAATCACAATGTAGAATGTCCAAATTAGATTAGAGAAGTTTTATTTGGACACTTAGCAGGATTTTAGTCATACTTGGTGAATAGTATTAGAAACTTGGTACCAAGTGGACCAATGAGATGGTTTGTGAAGGAATCAAGGTACGAGATCAGGCCACCTAAGCACAACCCTATTTTCCATCTGATCAACCAAATTGTGCCAAACCAAAAAGGCTTTCAACCCTAGTGAAACCCTAAATTATTGGAATCCAATTTAAATCCCAAAAGCTTGGTTGAAAATTGAAACGCTAAACGGATTCCCCAAACCCTAAAGTTGGCCTCCAAACCCTATTTGATCCAATTTCTAGCATTATGTTTAATCACTTGATTAAATCACTTTCATATGTTATTAATTCCTCAAATTAATGTTATGACATCATTATCCAACCATTTAAACCTTGTAATTTTGACTGGGCTAAGAAAAATTAGATTTGGGTTTGATAGCATCCCAAACTCTCTCTAAGCCCCAAATTAAAGCCCACTTGGTTGAGGCCCACCAAGGCCCATGAATTTGGCCTCCTTAGCAAAAGTTCTTGAAAACGTTTCCTCCCCCACATGGCAAGCCATCCATTGCCCTTGGCTGCACCCAATAGTGCCTTGATATGACAGGGGAAACCCACCTCATCACCCTCCAAACCTCATGGCAACAGTAGGCAGTCCTTGCCCCTCACTATTTTTCACTTTATGTGACATAGGCACCTCAAACCAAAGGTCCTTCAAGCCCATACCTCACCCTCGCTAGACGTCTAAATTTGTGTAAGACATACTCCATTTCATTTTGTCCCTTCTTCACTCCGTTCTTAGAGAGAATTTGTGATTCAAGGGTTTGTTTTTAGTTAAAAAGATTGGATCTTTTTACTAAAATGTTAGGTGATGATGATTAGAATTTATTTTTAATGGATGTTTTAAGTATGTTTTTAAATTTAGGATAGTAAGATCTTTATTGCAAAATTTTCGTTTAATCATGAGTTTTGAATTTGAAAGAATTGCAACAAAAATAAAAGAAATAGCCTATGTAAGTTTCAGCGCCTATAGAGTTTTCATGGTTGTGTTTAGTTTTAACTTTTTCTAAATTGATATTTGAGTTTAGGAAAAAATTTATATGAAGTATGTAAATTTTGGTGATTTTTGAAGTTAGGATACAAAATCTTTAAGTCAGGGGTAAAATGATCATATTCTCACATGTAGAGGGTAAAATGGTAATTTTACTCTAACTTAATATTTTTTCATATTTCTAATTGTTAGTGATTTAGTTCTAACTTTTAGAAATCAATATTTTCAGTTTATCATGATCGCGCTTGAATTTTTACTTAGAAACACGAAAACTGATGTGAGTTAACTTTTAATTTACTATCAATTTAATGTGTATGAGTGACAAGTAAATAAACTACAATGTATGTATGTATGTATGTTATCTTATGTGCCATGTTAATTCATTACATATTCATCTATCACATAGAATTTATTCTGTCATGAATTGTTTAATTGTTACACAAGATATTCTGTCACTTTTTACTATACATTGCAAGTATGTCTTGTTAAGTATGCCATATGGAACACGTATGTCATGTTATGTAATATTCATTGTTGCAAGCATGCCATGTTAAGTATATTGTCCGTTACATGTTATGCCATGTTATGAAATGTTTCTATCTCTAGTAAGTCATATCTTTCAAGTTACATTCAAGTCATGTTGTGCTACGTCAGAGTTTCTGTCCTTTCATATTCTAGTCACGTTTCATCTTGAATACAATGTTTGTAGTTCGAGACTAATCATGTCAAGTTATTCATATCAATCACGACCTTATGTGCTAGGATGGAGTATTGTCTTAGTGAAACTCTTTTGTTGATGCTGAAGTGTTTAAATAGAAGTGAAATTCCCTAAGTTAATGAAATATTGTCAAAGGGTAGCGGGCGGGGCCTAATTAGCTTGTCAAAGGGTAGACTGTGCCAGACACTAATGCAGATGGAGACACATTTCGGTTCTCGTGGGGTCCACAGTGAGTGTGGCACACGAGGTACGCAGTCCACAGTAAGTGTGGCACATACAACACACTCACAGCTGGTGTAGAATCTAGATACATATATTGTGATACAGTAATCAGCAGGAACACATGGCTCTAGGGGATCCATGTAGCACCCAAGTAGTTGAGTTTAATCAATTAAAGAATAAGATTTCAAGTTCATGTTTAATCAAATCTTAGATCAAATTCATATTAAGTCAAGTCTCAGATCAAGTTCAAGTTAAGTCAAGTCTAAGTTTAAGTCCAATTCAGTTTAAGCAAGTCAAGTCTAAGTCACGCTTCAGTTTTAGTTATGTCAGTTATGTTATGCTGTATGTCAAGTTATGCAATAATTACTTATGACTTTGGTTATGTATTCATGCTTTTACTGCCATGCATGCATCATTAACCTGTATTGAGATTTTTTGTTAACTTGATGAGATTTGTAATCAAATCTCACTGTGGTAGTCTCAACTACCATTCCTGCCCGAATGGTAGATCTTGTTATAGGATTCGAAGGAGAACCGGGATTCAACCAATTGGACATAGTTGATTGGGCGATGGTGCGGCGTCAATGTTAATATAATAGTTAACTTAAATTACTACTTGCATCCCAAGTTTTCTTTACATAACCTATATTTGGTTTCTTCCATCTCACTTGTCTCACAATAACCCTGCTAGGAAGATTTTTCTCAAACACAGTTTGAGCCAGCTAAAACTCTAGAATTTGTTCCCTTGCTGCACTAATGATCTTGCCAGGAGATGTGAAATTGTTTTCAAAGACAAACTGGTTCCTTCTTAGCCATAAACTCCTCATAATCATTGCCACCTCCTCCATTTCCTTTTTGGTCAGGTTCTGCATTTACCTCTCTATTAGTACGGGCAAATCTTCTTCATTAGTGCTCCATTTTTTTAGTTTTAGCATAAGACTCAAGCCACACATCATTAGTAGCAGCACACTGCCACATCACATGCATAACAGACTCCTTTTGCTCCTTGCAAATTGGGCATAAATCACTTTCTACAAGCTTCTTGGCCATCAAATTACTTCTTGTTGCCAGAAAATTGTTCTCAGCACTCCATAAGAACAATTTTACTTTCCTTGGAACATCCAGCTCCCAAATCTTGACCCACATTTGATCAACTTCATTCTCCCTAAATGACTCCCCTTTAATTCTTCTCCTCCTCTCCCTTTCAAGATAATATGCACTTCTCACAGAGAATTTTCCCTTTTGAGAGGGACCCCAAACCAGTTTGTCATCACGATTCAACTTACTCAACGGTAAGCTAAGAATCTGTTCCACCTCATCCTCACCAAAAATATCTCTTATCAAAACCTCATTCCACTCCCTACCCTCCTGCAATATTAGTTTCTCAACTTTTGCCTCCTTGTGCAGCCTCAAAACTGGGGACTGAACACTAAAAGAGGAAGGAGTTGTTAGCCATTTGTCACCCCATATTTTAATACTTCTCCCATCCCCAACCCTCCATCTCATCCCTTCATTGATTAACTCAGATGCCTGCCTAACACTTTTCCAAATCAATGAAGGTCTACCTCCCAGTTTAGCACACAAAAAGGAAAAATCTCTAAAGTACTTTGGCTTGTAAATCTGGGCCACTAAACTGGTAGGATCATTCAGGAATCTACACCCTTGCTTTGCAAGCAAGGCTAAGTTAAAACACACATTCCTGAGCCCAAGACCACCCTTATGTTTCAGTTGCCCTAATCTTTCTCAACTACTCCAATGCACCTTTATTAGTATTCTGGTTGCCCTACCAGAATTTGGCATACATGTTGTTGAGTTCATTACAAAGCCTTTTTGGGAGAAAAAAGACACTCATGGTATAAGCAGGAACAACTTGAAGGACAACCTTGATGAGCACCTCCTTCCCTGCGGCTGAATAAAAAGAATTCTTTCATTTTGTGACCTACCTCCATACTCTCTCCTTTATACCCTTGATTGTTTGGTACTTGGACCTTCCCACAATTGGGGGTAGCCCCAAATACTTCTTATAGGACCCTTCTATCACTGCACCACCAGCTTCCCCAAAGAAGATTGCAGACTTCTCTTTGTTCGATCAACTTGGTGTTCGAACTAAAGAAGATTGCAGACTTCTCTTTGTTCAGAACCTAACCAAAAGCTAGTTCATACACCTGCAGTATAGCTTGAATCTTATACCATTCCTCCACCTTGGCCCTCTCAAATAAAACACAATCATCTGCAAATAGCAGATGGTTTACTCTACAGCCCCTAGCCACATTAACTCCCTTTGTAACCTCTTGCATGTCAGAATAATTAAGGAGAGTAGAAAGACGTTCTGCACAAAGGATAAAGAGATAAGGAGACAGTGGGTCTCCTTGTCTCAATCCTCTAGAAGGATAGAATGTAGGACCAGGTTGACCATTAACAAGAACTAAGTAAGACACTGACCTTACACACCTCAAAATCAGTTCAGTCCACCTAGAACAAAACCCCATCTTTTTCATGACAGATTCAAGAAAGAACCACTCTATTCTGCTATAAGATTTTGACATGTCTAATTTAATAGCCATGGTACCTTCACTTCCCTTTTTTCTAGCCTTCATAGAGTGCAAAAGCTCATAGGCTACCATGACATTGTCAGTTATCAATCTCCCAAGAATGAAAGCACTATGATTAGGAGATATGATAAAATCTAGAACTTTTTTCATCCTACTTGCTGGCACTTTAGACATAATTTTATAAACCATGTTACATAAGCTAATGGGCCTATATTCACTAACTTTACTAGGACTCTTCACTTTAGGGATTAGTGCAATAAAAGTATGGTTTATCGAAGAATCAAATGGTTACCATTTAGCCAAGAGAGCATAGCAGTGCTTACTTCATCTGCAATTATATGCCAGTACATTTGATAAAAGAATGCACTGAATCCATCTGCTCTAGGGGACTTTAATGGGGCCATCTGATTAATAGCATCTTCAATCTCCACTTTGGTGAAAGCCTTTGACAGTCCTTCTTTCTTCTATGGTGTAACTCAAGGTTCCATCTTCAATAGACAATTTTCAATTTTGCATGGCCAAGATTGGATGAGGTGAACAAATTCCCAAAGTAATCATTGAAAGCAGCTTCCAAATCAACGTTTCTTGTCCAACTTCTACCATTTTCATCCCTAACCTCAAATATTTTATTCTTGGCTCTTCTATGGTTTGCACAGCTATGAAAGAATTTAGTATTCTTATCCCCAAGCCTATACCAGCTCTACTTTGCTCTTTGCCTCCACATTAAATCTTCCCTCTCCAGCAATCTCTCCAGCTCCCTTTGAATAGTTTTCATCTCTTCCACATTGCTACTGCATTCACCATTTTGTAATCTCCTTAGCACCTTAGTTTTTTCCTCTAATTCCCTCCCCATACCTGCCCCCATTTGTCTACTCCATCTTATCAGAGCATTCTTACTGTTTTCTAAGCTAGATAACATCATAGAATCCCCCCTTCCTTTATCACTCCTTTGTCCCATACCTTCTTCAACACTTCTACACACTCCTCCTCTAGGGCCTAACTTGTTTCATATCGAAACACTCTCCTCCTCCTCCCCTCTCTTCCATAAGCTTGATTCATACACCATAACGGTGGCCTATGATCAGAACATCTAGCTGCCAATACCTCCACCCAACCCTCCTAAAACAAGATTTTGCATCCTGAATTCACAACTGTCCTATCCAGTCTTCTTTAGTGAAAGTCTCATCTTCATGCCTGCTACTCCACGAGAACTTGTCTCCTCTCCATCCCAAATAAAAAAACCCTCCTTCCTCCAAGACATCTCTAAATGCAACCATTTGACTTTCTTGCCTATGCCTCCCACCCATTTTTTCATCTTGAGAAACCACCTCATTAAAGTCTCCAATAACTCCCCACCCAATGTGCATAGCAGGTTTAAGAGAGGAGAAGAACCTCCAAGAAGCAACTCTCCTGCTAACATCAGGTTCTCCATAGTAAGCTGCCAATAACCACCTATCCTATCCTCCCTCATTTGTGACCCATAAGCTGATGTGCCTTCGAGAGTAATTGGCCACTTTAGCAATAACATTATGATTCCAGAACATAATCAAATCTCCCTTTCTTCCAACCGGTTCCACTATAAAGAACTCCTCACATTTCAACATTTTTTTCATTTTCTCACTTTTCCTGTTATTCATGTTAGTTTGCATTAAGAAAACTAAGTTGAGCTTCTTCTCCTTCACCATATGGTAAAGGAATTGAACTGTCCAAGGTTTCCCAAGTTCTTGGAAGTTCCAACTAAATGTTTTGATTTATGACAGGTCAGGCTACTCCACAGCCACCTCCCTCTCTTTTTTCAAAACTGCACCCTCCTCATAATTTTGAATCATTTCATTTTTTCTTACTTTTTTTTTTCCCTTCCTTCTTTTTCTCAATTTCTTTTCCTTTTTTTTTCTCTTGAGGAATCACCCCACTCTGAATCTCCTAATGTCCCACCCCCTAGCTCTCCTCTTCCACGACCCCCTCCCCTTGCCAGTAACCTCTACAACAATCACCTCTACCGAGTGCTCCTCAGCAGCTTGCACTACAGCATCCCTTGCCACAACATCAGTCACCATAATACCATTCCCCCCATCCTCACCATATATCACAGTAGCATTCACAATAACAGTTTGTTCTACATCATCGTACTCCACCCCTTAATGTGCTGCAAAGATTTAGTACTCACCCCCCTCTTTCCGTCCCCTCCACTCTCAATAACAACCACTTTTGACACCAATAAAGAATCTCTCCTCACTTCAGTTTTTTCACTCCCTCCAACTTGTTTTATAACCCCCTCCCTCAGTCTGCCTCTCATCCCTACTCTGAGCCACACCCCAAATTGTTCCCCTCCAACACCTCTTTTTCCTCACATGAACCCTCCCCATGAACAATACAGCCACAATTGAAACAAAAGTGAGGGAGTTTTTCATACCAAAAGGGGATCCAATATTTCATACCCTTGATTGAGATTGTCCTTCCCCTAGCAAGAGGCTTAGACAAGTCTAGAATCACCAATACCCTCAAAACATTTCCCCACCCACTGCCATCATCCTGAGTCTCCACCTCCAATACCTCTCCTACAGTGGCTCCAGTCATTGCCCCCTCTCTTTGTTCATACACACCAGAGGCAACTCAGACATTTGGACCCACATCCTCTCCTTCGAGAAATCCATCTTTTGTGGAGGCAGATAACCATTGAATGGAAATAAAACAAACATGTACTTGTCAAAGAGCCATGGCCTGCCATCCATGACCTTCAGTTCATTAGCTTGGTTAGCAAACTGAAGAACAAAGATATTCATTCCCACCTCCTTGAACCTGGATTTCTAACTTATGCGCCAAACTTCCCCATAGTGCCTTCCAGCACCACTGAGCTCAACTTTCTCTCCATCCAAACCTTCCCCACCACACTACAGTCACCTTTGTTTCTCAGTTCTTCCGAAACTCCATCTCCCACCTCAATATTGAAAGATTCTTCCTCCGTTAATCGCAACTTCTCCTACCTTTCCTCGAGCTCGTTCATCATTCCCAACCTCCAGCCACCGCAGGATCCAGTAACTGCCACCTAAAAACCTTTGCCTCCCTAGGCGAACCAGGCCAACTTCACTTGGGTCATTGCGCAGGTTTGCAGGACAGTTTGAAAGTGAGACAAGTCCTTTACACTGCTCTTTTAAGTTATAATGCATATCTTTTGACCAATAGGTAACTGGTAATATTTTTCACACAAATTGATAAACACAATTAATCTATATCATTTCACACAAAAATAATTTAAACACTTTCTAAAATTAATTTATAAAAATATAAATTAAATAACAAAATAAATAAAAATGCAAAATAGATAATATTGTTGTTACATCACAATGCAAACCATAAATTTACAAAGAACAAAATAAATAATAATACATCACAACTAATTAAACTAATACATAAGATTAGAAAAAAAAAATTAAACTAATACATAACAATGCAAAATAAATAACATTGTTGAATTTTTTTGCCATGTCTACTCTTCCCCACTACGATTTTCCATTAATTCCTTATAAACCAAACCCAAAAGCTGCCAAAAAGAGAAAAGAAAATCAATAAAACCTTAAATTCAGCCACCAAAAGATAAAAATGAAGATACAAATAAAATAAAGACTTGCTGCTTGCATTTACACAGATTTTTAGAACACTCCAATCTTGATGCAGTTCCTTCATTGAGGTCGTTGAGATAAGTGGCGGAAGTATAATCTTCCAGGTCACAAGCATTAAAAACTAGTGGTCTTGCTGCCACTGATTTTGGTTTTGGTTCAAGTGCTCCATCTTCTTCTGCCTTGAGTATCTACACAACCTACATTACATTCGCTTCTTTATGACACAAGTTGATTAATTTGACCTAAAACTGAAAAGGGCAAGAAGGTAGCAAAACTCATACTCCGTTCATTTGTGGACGCATGGAGGATAAGTGGTGGATGCACATTGAAGCCGCGAAAATGGCACATTTCATCTCGCTCAGATCGTAAGCATCTCCTAATCGTGGATATGCTAATTCCTCGACATTATTAGTGTCCAGCAGCGGCTTTGCCTATGCATAACAGAAGAAGAACCAAATTGTCATTCATCTTACATTTGTAAGAAATATTTCCATGATCTGTAAAACATAGGAGCTATAAGCAACATTCAGAATCTACAAGTTGTAGCACAAAATGGAATGATACCCATATGGCAAGGCTTTGTCGACTTGAATCAACGGCGCAGCGACCAGTAATGAGCTCCAGTAAAAGTACCCCGAATGCAAAGACATCAGTTTTCTCATCAACAATCTCATGCATAAAACACTCTAGAGCCAGGTACCTGAAATTTATATAAAGATTCATAAGCCTAGATGACTTTTAACCTTTTGAAATAAAAAATGCTACCAATAAATCATTGAAGATGCAGCATGCTTACAAAGTGGTATTCGTTAAAAATCAAGCCTCTCAATCATGCATGCTACATGCAGAATTACCATCAGCAATGCCTACCTGTAAAGAAAAGTAGTTAAATTCCAAGAATCTTATTTCAAATCTGAAAAATGTATACAAATTGTCAAATACTTACTTGATCCTCCAAATTCTACTTGGCAGTTTTCTCATCAAGAGTCCATATGCTTAAGTTGCTGAAGTTGAAGGAAGAGGGTTACCTTAAGCAGAAAAAAAAATGTAGAGGTTAAGTTGAAAGGATAAATTAGTAATAAAAAATAAAAATTAACTAATAAAAGAGTTTACGTTCGTTATCAACGCCTTCTACATGCTCCTCCACCTCCCAAGAACTAAGTGGTTCATAAGTCAACCAATTTTGGGTGCATATTAGTGCTTGGACAGGCTTCGGTGCTAATGAGCTTCGATATGGGTGTATTACATGTCCACTGGTGTTGAATGCGGACTCGGATGCGACGGTGGAAATAGGGATGACCAATACATCACGTGCGATCTCCGCAAGGATGAGATATCTAAATGAGTTCTTCTTCCACCAATCCAAAATATCAAGTTCAGGAACTTTTGGTTCAATCCCATCCGACAAATATCTCTCCATGTCCGAGCTAAGTACCGAACTATTTTGCTTCTCAAGATATTGATCTAGAGCTGTATCAAAATCATCACAGTTCAGGCCATCACCAAGATTAGTTGTGGTATTATTTAACCTTCCACTACCTAGCCCATGAAACTTGTGGTATTGCTCAATCAAACGATTCATGAGCAATCTTACGTTGGCCTCAATTCTATCTCCGCATTCATCCCCTTTGCACTTTTTTAACCAATATGACAAGGCTGTAATCTTATATCGAGGGTCAAGGACAAAAGCTACATAAACAATCATGTTTATCCTATCAATGTTCCCCCAATATTTATCAAACTTAAGTTTCATAGTAGATGCCGTTCTCATCAACATACCATCATCACTCTCACCCATGTCGTTCAAAGTATTCTCAATTGTACAAATTTGTTGAAATAACAAATTAGAGGTCACATACAATGAGACAGAGATTCTCAAAGTGGCATCATAAAAACCTTTTAAAAACTTAATAAACTTTTAGAAATGTATTTTTTTTTCTTAATAAAGTAAAATATATGAGCGGTATAGTATAAGAACAAATCTCTACGCCTACGCAAGCATGCAGCATGGATGGCGGGTCTTAATTAGGACCGATACTCTGTCTCTTATAGACTAAACTTTCTTTTCCCAAGTTGTTTTTTTTTTTAATTGAATTGCAGTACCATCCATTTGGCTGTATTCTAAGCCTTTGTTACGTTTTATGTTTTGATGGTTAGTGTCACCTAACATTAGCTGTAGTAGTGAAATAAAACTATCTAAGTTGGAGTGCCTTAATTATTAATATCTTGTGTTGATGGCCTTAAAGTTAGAAAATTCATAGGAAGATGAATCGAAACTAATCATTGAAAGCAGCTTCCAAATCAACGTTTCTTGACCAACTTCTACCATTTTCATCCCTAACCTCACATATTTTATTCTTGGCACTTCTATGGTTTGCACATCTATGAAAGCATTTCGTATTCTTATCCCCGAGCCGATACCAGTTCTACTTGGCCCTTTGCCTTCACATTAAATCTTCCCTCTCTAGCAATCTCTCCACCTCCCTTTGAACAGTTTTAATCTCTTCAACATTGCTACTACATTCACCCTTTTGTAATCTCCTTAGCACCTTAGTTTTTTCCTCTAATTCCCTCCCCATACCTGCCCCTATTTGTCTACTCCATCTGATCAGAGCCTTCTTACTGTTTTCTAAGCTGGATAACATCACAGAATCCCCCCTTCCTTTATCACTCCTTTGTCCCATACCCTCTTCAACACTTCTGCACACTCCTCCTCTAGGGCCCAACTTGTTTCATATCGAAACACTCTCCTCCTCCTCCCCTCTCTTCCATAAGCTTGATTCATACACCATAACGGTGGCCTCAGAACATCTAGCTGCCAATACCTCAACCCAACCCTCCTGAAACAAGCTTTTGCATCGTGAATTCACAAATGTCCTATCAAGTCTTTCTTTAGTGAAAGTCTCATCTTCATGCTTGCTACTCCACAGGAACTTGTCTCCTCTCCATCCCAAATCATAAAGCCCTCCTTCCTCCAAGACATCTCTAAATGCAGCCATTTGACTTTCTTGCTTATGCCTCCCACCCATTTTTTCATCTTGAGAAACCACCTCATTAAAGTCTCCAATAACTCCCCACCCAATGTGCATAGCAGGTTTAAGAGAGGAGAAGAACCTCCAAGAAGCAGCTCTCTTGCTAACATCAGGCTCTCCATGATAACCTGCCAATAACCACCTATCCTATCCTCCCTCATTTGTGACCCATAAGCTGATGTGCCTTCGAGAGTAATTGGCCACTTCAGCAATAACATTATGATTCCAGAACATAATCAGACCTCCCTTTCTTCCAACCGGTTCCACTATAAAGAACTCCTCACATTTCAATATTTTTTTCATTTTCTCACATTTCCTGTTATTCATGTTAGTTGGCTTTAGAAAACTAAGTTGAGCTTCTTCTCCTTCACCATATGGTAAAGGTATTGAACTGTCCAAGGTTTTCCAAGCTCTTGGTAGTTCCAACTAAGTGTTTTCATTTATGACAAGTGGGGCTGCTCCACAGCCACCGCCCTCTCTTTTTTCAAAACTGCACCCTCCTCATAATTCTGAATCATTTCATTTTTTCTTACTTTTTTTTCCCCTTCCCTCTTTTTCTCAATTTCTTTTCCTTTTTTCTTTTTTCTCTTGAGTAATCACCCCACTCTAAATCTCCTAGCGTCCCACCCCTAGCTCTCCTCTTCCACAACCCCCATACCTCTCCTACAGTGGCTCCAGTCATTGTCCCCCTCTCTTTGTTCATACACACTAGAGGCAACTCAGACATTTGCGCCTACATCCTCCCCTTCGAGAAATCCATCTTTTGTGGAGGCAGATAACGATTGAATGGCAATAAAACAAACATGTAATTTTCAAAGAGCCATGGCCTGCCATCCATGACCTTGAGTTTTTCAGCTTGGTTAGCAAACTGAAGAATAAAGATATTCATACCCACCTCCTTGAACCTGGCTTTCTGACTTATGCGCCAAACCTTCCCCATAGTGCACCACTGAGCTCAAGTTTCTTCTGGCCCTTTATTCCAGTTACGTTTCATCTTGAATACAATGTTTGTAGTTCGAGAATAATCATGTCAAGTTATTCATGTCAATCATGACCCTAAGTGCTAGGATAGGGTATTATCCTAGTGAAACTCTTTTGTTGATGCTGAAGTGTCTACATAGAAGTGAAATTTCCTAAGTTGACGAAATATTGTCAAAGGGTAGCAGGCGAGGCCTAACTAGCTGGTCACCGGAGTGCGCCAGACACTAATGCAGATGGAGCCACATTTCAGTTCTCGTGGGGTCTATAGTGAGTGTGGCACACGAGGTACGCAGTCCACTGTAAGTGTGGCACAAACAACGCAGTCACAGCTAGTGAAGAATCTAGATACATATGTTGTGATACAGTAATCGGCAGGAACACATAGCTCTAGGGGAACCATGTAGCACCCAAGTAGTTGAGTTTAATCAGTTAAAGAACAAGATTTCAAGTTCATGTTTAATCAAGTCTCAGATCAAATTCATATTAAGTCAAGTCTCAGATCAAATTCATGTTAAGTTAAGTCTGAGTTTAAGTCTTGTTCAGTTTAAGAAAATCAAGTCCAGTTCACAGTTCAATTTTAGTTATGTCATTTATGTTATGTTGTATGTCAAGTTATGCTATGATTACTTATGACTTTGGTTATGCATTCATGCTTTTACTGCCATGCATGCATCATTAACCTGTGTTGACCTTTTTTGTTAACTTGCTGAGATTTGTAATCAAATCTCACTGTGCTAGTCTCAACTACCATTCCCACCCAGATGGTAGATGTTGCTATAGGATCCGAAGGAAAACCAGGATTCAACCAATTGGACACAGTCGATTGGGCGACGGTGCGGCGTCAATGTTAATATAGTAGTTAACTTAAATTAATACTTGCACTATGGAGTTGTATCTCCAGTACTCTTTTAATCAAAGCCATTTTGGACTAGCGTTATGATCTCAGTTGTTTAGTATGTCTTTTTGTATGAAGTATGTTTTAAATATTTGGGATATTTTTCAGTTTGGTGCATAGTATTGCTAAGAAACAAAATTTATCCGCCACGAATATTGCATAATACTAGATGCATGTTAGGAACATTGCATTTTTAATTGTCACGAACAGAGGCATGTAAGTGTGTTTCATGTCTCGACGCTTCAGATGTCCGTCAGATCCTAAACGGAATCTGGGTGCATCACATCCATAGCTTTCCAAAGGGCCATACATTCTACTGTAGCTGAGTGTTGCACATGCATCTTCTGATCATAACAGGTAGTTAATGCTTCTCCCATTTCATCCCTTATAACAATCCCAATCCCCACTTTTCTTTGTTTCTGATCAATGGCTGCATCCCAATGTTTCTTTACATAACCTATATTTGGTTTCTTCCATCTCACTTGTCTCACAGTAACCCAGCTAAGAAGATTTTTCTCAAACATAGTTTGAGCCAGCTGAAACTCCAGAATTTGTTCCCTTGCTGCAGTAATGATCTCGCCAGGAGATGTGAAACTATTTTCAAAGACAAACTGGTTCCTTCTTAGCCATAAACTCCTCATAATCATTGCCACCTCCTCCATTTCCTTCTTGGTCAGGTTCTACATTAACCTCTCTATTAGTGCCGGAAAATCTTCTTCATTAGTGCTCCATTTCTTAGTTTTAGCACAAGACTAAAGCCACACATCATTAGTAGCAGCACATTGCCACATCACATGCATAACAAACTCCTTTTGGTCCTTTCAACAATTGGGGGTAGCCCCAAATACTTCTTATAGGACCCTTATACTTCTTATAGGACCCTTCTATCACTGCACCACCAGCTTCCCCAATCAAAATCTTATCGATCAACTTGGTGTTCGAACTAAAGAAGATTGCAGACTTCTCTTTGTTCAGAACCTAACCAAAAGCTAGTTCATACACCTGCAGTATAGCTTGAATCTTCTACCATTCCTCCACCTTGGCCCTCTCAAATAAAACACAATCATCTGCAAATAGCAGATGGTTTACTCTACAGCCCCCTAGCCACATTAACTCCCTTTGTAACCTCTTGCATGTGAGAATAATTAAAGAGAGTAGAAAAACCTTCTACACAAAGGATAAAGAGATAAGGAGACAGTGGGTCTCCTTGTCTCAATCCTCTAGAAGGATAGAATGTAGGACCAGGTTGACCATTAACAAGAACTAAGTAAGACACTGACCTTACACACCTTAAAATCAGTTCAGTCCACCTAGAACAAAAGCCCATCCTTTTCATGACAGATTCAAGAAACACTACAACAAAAAAGGCTTTTTCCAGCGCCAAGTTTGGTCGCAAATACCCTAAAAAATGGCCGCAAATCCTTATTTTCGTCAAAATTTATTTCGACGCATGTTTGTTGGAATTGTTTGCTCTTTTTTTTTTTGCGTAAAATCAGCGAATGTCTAATTTGGTCGCATTAGCTACGCTTTTCCTATGAAAATTAATCGCTGCAAGTACTTATATAATCGCCGCAATTGGCAGTACAAATGCATTCTCATATCGTTGGAAAATTTTATTTGCAGCGAAACTTTTCCTCGCAATAAGTTAAATCTTTGTCGCTAATAGCGAGATCCTTTTCTTGTCTAATCCCCAAAATCGACGCAATAGGTGATTTCCCAACGATACCATTTTCCACGCATGGTATTTGCGACATACGGTGATCGTTGCAAAAGAGTGTTTGCAACGAAAATATCTCCTTTTACGGCGAATTTAGGTCGCCGCAAATAATCTTTAAAAAAAAAAAAAAAAAAGAACTAGTGAAACGTTTCACTAGTATTCCAAACCATCAAGCAATGTATTATTATCCATATGATATCTTTTTATAATATCATCAATGTGCATTAAAGAAGTTAATCCACATAAAACAGATGAACTAAAGCAAAACAGTTATAGTTGAGTATTTTGTGATTGAAACACATGGAAACTTTGCATCCATATTCCACATGAATCTTAAACTACCTAAAAGATAAGCTAATCACCTTTAATTCCTCACAACAGAAGATGGGGAGCCATCAGTATTATATAGCAGTGTATTTTAAACAACACCAAAATAATTAACACACCAACCCAGAATGAAGAACACAGATGCACAAAAAAAGAAACACAACTGTCTTCTGCACTAAAACATCACTGCACTAAAATAGAACCACATAACAGATGGCATGAACCACATGTAGAGCTCTACCTATCACTGCACTAAAATCACCTACATGTTAAACACATGTAGAGCATCTGAAGGCATGAACCACATGTAGAGCTCTACCTATCAGCAAAGACAGGTTCTACCTGCAAGCAAGAAAAGTGTAAGATTAGGCCATGTTTTTTCTTATAAGTAACTACTTATAACCATCTGATAAAACTTTTTCCATTTTTCATATTATATATAACTCTCCATACATTAATTACCACAGTTTTATACTTGAATATTATATAGAAAACATATTGATGACTATATATTCCTAAAACATTGACAGCCACATGCAGTATACTTGAGCTCTCTCTCATATATATAGATATGTTGGCATATATATAGATATGTTGGCATATATATATAATGTTGATAATCCTAATCCCAGAATAAGGCTAACAACCAAAATTATCTTTGTATTAAAAAGAGGAACACAGACTAAGAATATGACATTAAACGGAGAGCCAGCAGCATGATAGAAACTCAATAAGTGTCATCGCGAAATCTGTGTTAATCATGATTATTAATGCCAAAAAGTGTTTAGTCATTAATGTCTCTTCTGAATCATGTTAGGACACACCAAAGAGCATAACAAAATTTGCTATGCTAGAGAGACAAACAAGGAATCAAACCTGTTGACCAGATGTTTAGCCATTAATGTTTTCCCCCTTTGCAGATACATTTTTTTTCTTCTTTTGGGTGTGTGGGGGAGGGGGTAGGCAGAGCAAGAAAGAAAGACAGCATAGCTTAGATCTATCCTTGATCATGTTCTGGGTGACATATAGTCTCCAACAAAACCAAAACACATTTAGCAACAAATACCTTGTTTTTAGTTGTTATGTTTCCTGGCTGCCACCCTTATGATCTCTAATCATTTCTTTATCATCTGGGTCAGTGGAAATAAAAGAACCTAAAACTCCACTAATGACTAATCAAATTATGTTCCCAAGTCAAATCTCTGTCATATACATTAATTATCCAATTTCTTTTTCAAATCTCTAATATCTCTCTCTTCTATGTGCCCCCTTAGACCTATTTAATTTACATGTACATGAGTATGAGAAGGCAATGTTCAACCACCAAGCTGCTTCTTTTTTTTCCCTATAATTATATTAAGCGCTGCAAATAAAGATTAAAAAAATCGAAGAAGACAAACAAAAGATTAAATGCCACTGCAATAAAACATCATTGTGCATAGAAAAGAACCACACAATAGATGAAATTTGTAGTGCATGCAGTCACAAAGGTTAGTAGAATGCACAAAACACAAGCTGAACAAAGTTCCAATAAATCAGTAGGGATGCAGCATGATCCAAGTGAAAGCTGGAAGCAGAAGCATCACTTTAGGTTAAACAAAGAGGCAAAACTATAAATTACATTAGCATTTGGTGGTAGTGGTTTTGAGTTGTCTGAGATATGTACTAATGACCATATGAGGGCAAAAAGGGAAACCACTTCGCCCCTACATGGAAGCCAACCACACAATGAGAACACCAACACTACCCTTTCCCCATGTCTCCACAAATCCTTCTGTTTACAATCTCTAGACCCCATAAGAAAACTTTTCATGAGATCTTCACATTAACATAAAAACCAGATGATAAATAGAATAACTAGAAGAGGCAGACAGCAAGCTCGCAAAATGGCAAGCTATCTTCATTGCAAACCTTAAATCTTAAATCTTAATAATTTGACCCAATAATAGAACACAGATGACAAAAACCAACAAAAAAAAAAGGAAAAAATAAATAGATAAAGAAGCTTATTGTAACGCCCGTCCTTGGGGTGGACCTTTTTTGGAAAATATTTTAGAAAATACGACGGGAATTACCATCCAGTTTAAAACCTTTTACAGTCCTTCCAAGGGTTTAAGACTCTACGTTATAAAATAAAAAGTGCTTTCGTAATAAAAGGGTTTTGGAGTGGGAAATAAAATTCTTTAAAATAAAAAGACCTTTTCGTACGTTAAAAACCTTCATGCCTAGACCATCGTGCTCTTTCCCTTGGGCTGTGTCCTTCCTGGGCGTACTGCCCATTTAGTTTCCTGTGGGGGGAGGGACACACATAAAAACTAAAATGAGTCGAATACTCAGTAAGCATTACTTCATACCGTTAAAATATAATAACATATGTTTTCAGTCATGCATTCATCATTCCATACATACTATACATACATGCATACATGCTTGCGTTAAAACATCAGTGGATGGGGGCTTTCTTTCTTAAAACATGCTTTTCTTTTCTTTAAAACGTTCCCCCATCACTGCCTTCATTTCTTAAAGAATGCCGTGCATTCATACATACATTACTTTTCTTTTCTTTTCTCTTTCATAGGCCGGTGCACGTTGTTACACCCCGCGTGCTGGGGTTAGCGGCCTTTTGGGCCGATGGATTCGCCCGTGGCCACGGGTTGGAATCCCTTTCCGTCAGGGTGCAACACTGGGTCGACTACCAGATACTACTGCCCGGCATTGCAATCTGCCCGTTCATTCGTTGGGTACCCCTTTCCGTCCATTCAGTCCATATGGTCGTTACGTATTTTCATACATTCATTAATGCCACATGCCGTTCTTTTCATTCATTCATTCATTCATGTCGGCTCTAAAGAGCCGAGGCATTCATTCATTTCATTTCATGGGCATGGGCATTCATTTCTTTTCTTTTCATTTCATGCTTTCATGGGAAAAACATCTTTTCGTGGGAAAACATCTTTTCATGAGAAAACATTCTTTTCATTTAAAGGCATGGCATAACATCGTCTTTCATGGCATCGTTTAAAACGTCAGTTCTCAGGGACCAGTTTTAAAACACTTTCTTTGCGTCTATTAAAGCATCATTTTGAAGCTCGAGGCATCACCTTCGAAGCTTCCTTTCTTTTCTTTAGAAAATACATACAATAGATACACGTATATTCATCCATTCGCATGCATACAATTAATACTTTTGGGTGCGTAAAAAGGGGCTTTCATAGAGGGGCCGTACATATGTATACCATTCAATACTTAGCATGCTTTCTTTAAAACATCTTTCGTATCCTTTCTTAAAGCATCTTGCATGGGAAAACAGTTCATCTTTCTTTTTCATTCATTCTTTAGAGAAAACTGTAGAAGAGCATGAACGTAACACTTACCTGGACTCCATGCTACTTTCATATCATGCAGTCCATTCATGCGCGTGTCAGATGGCACCTACATGCATACATAACCTTAACGTTAATCTCTATCTAGTGCATAAGCAACTGAACTAGAAGCTATCCTTTACTTAGAACACTCTCCTTCTATCCTGTGTCCTTTCATGTTCCTTACTATGACAAAACCCTTGGAGACCCATTACGGTCTCCACTTCCTTAAACTTTACGTTCTACCTCGAGCGCTTACTCGCTAGGATGAACTCATGTTTCACCTTAGGATTAAGACGCTAAGACTTTTGTCTCATTCTTCTCATTAATTACGTTCCGACGCATGACTTAGACTGACTAAGTCACGCATCCCATTCTTAGACAGTACCTTCATCATTACCCTTATGCATCTTAGCTCACTCTACTTCTCATGACCATCCATTCTCGTTACACGGCTCCAAGCCACTCTGAGACTTGAGCACAGTGTAACCATGCTTAGGACAGATTACCCATTACATATGGTTAATCCGTCCGGCACGTGCGTCTAACCAGATAACACATATACCTTACTCCTTTATCTCTTAAGACCATCATTTAATACATTGGTCACGGACTCGTACGGCGAACGCCATACTCCGTTACCAACCTTCTCATACCCGGCTAGCACGACCCTTCATGCTAGTCGTACCTCATGATAGTTCATCCCAACTGTTGACATGATGGGATTTTGTTCATAACCACACTCCACGTCACACCATATAGCTCGAGACTAAATCCGAAGCTATACCGTGACCCTGTCACGTCATCTCACATGCATCCTAACCCATCACAGTATAGCTTCATGATTGACCACGTCACTTTATGACGTTGCCCAATCATGCTTCCACTGCACTGCTCTGATACTTCTTGGCCACTTAGCACATACTCATGGCCATAAGCCGACTACACGGCGACACTCATCGCCGTAGGCTACAGCCGTATCATTACTACGGCACATACCTCAACACTTTACGTCACGCCATATAGCTCGAGACCATTCTCAAGCTATATCTTGACCTTGTCACATCACATCTGACATTCCGCTATGTCACTTCCAACTCATCACGAGTATGGTTCCTCACGTACTCTCGTCACAACGTGACACCTCATCACGTTCCCGCTACATCACTCTTACGCTAACTCTTCACCCGTCGCAAGCACGACTTCTTAATCTATCACGTCACTTAGTGACGTTGCCCGGTCATGCTTTTGCTGCGCTATTCCAATACCTTCTAGCCACTTCGCACTTACTTCTAGCCACAAGCCAGTCACATAGCGACACTCGTCGCCTTGGACTACAGGCCGTATCTCACACTTCGGGACACTGTTCCACAGTTCCCGACACCATACATCAAGCCCTTCGCCCATTAACTACCCAATCACCTTTATCTTCGCGACACGCCATACGGTGTGTCGCTGCACCTCATGGAGTACACTCCTCATGTACTCCCTTCACAAGACTACGCTACATCACTGCTATGGAGTACACGCCATATGGTGCGTCACTCCATTACAATGGAGTACACTCTACGTGTACTCCCTTCACAGAACTACGCCACGTCACCGCTATGGCATACACGCCATACAGTGTACCATCTCACCACATGGAGTACACTCCTCGCGTACTCCATTCACGACGCTCCGTCATATCACTAATACGGCACACACGCCGTACTAGGCATCGTTTCCCAACATGGAGTACACTCCGCGTGTACTCCATCCATGATATTACGCCACGTCACCGCTATGGCACAAGCCATACGGTGCACCATCTCACCACATGGAGTACACTCATCGTGTACTCCATTCACGGCACTACGCCACATCACCGCTATGGCACACGCCATACGGTGCCTCGTCTCACTACACAGAGAACACTCCACGTGTACTCCTTACATGGCACTAGGCCACGCGACTACTACTGCACATACGCTACCACCGCACTTCACAGCACAGTCCACAACACTACACAGCACACTTCCCAACTACGCTCAACACTTCACTACAGCATGTCACATCGCCACTACACAGCAAATCCTATAACACTAGCAGCACAGTCCACAACCTAATACTAACAGCATAGTCCACAACCTAGTCAACTAGCTAACATCTAATATTTAATATAAAAAGCGGGGGATAGAGATTTATACCATCGACGGGATAACCGGTGCGTCGCTCGTTGACCGTTACAGAGATAACGCCGGAAGAACGTACGGGGTGGCTACACCGCATACAGTGACTGTTTAGGCGTTTAGATAGCTAGGTGTGGTCTTGGAAAGGCCTAAGGTGGCCTTGATGATGCTGGTAGGGAACATAACACGACAGCTCTAGCCGTGTGCAGTGACGGTCAATCACGCGCAGTGACTATCCATCACGTGCAGTGATCAACCCACCACATAAAGTGGTGGTTTGGGCCTAAGGCTGGGCTAAGGGGATTGCCGAAGGAGCCGTGGAGGCTCAGTGGTGGTCGGCACGGTGGCCTATGGTGGCTGGCCGTGCACTGTGAGGGAGGAGAGGCCGTGGGAGAGTGAGAGAGAGCGTGGGGCTGTGGGTGGCAGATCGGGGCCGTGGGTGGTACCGTTGGGTTCGTGGTGGCCTACGGATGCCGGCTAGGGTGGTCGTTCGCCATGGGTGGCGGCAGGGGAGCCTAGACCCGTGCGGTGGAGAGGGGGACTTCGGGAGGTGGAGGAGAGGCCTATTGGCCGTGGGTTCATGGGAGGAGGATGGGGGAGACCTCAGGAGTCCCGTGGTGGTGTCCGGCGGCCGAGATGACTGCGCACGGCAGCGCTAGGGGGCTGCACAGTGAACCCGTGCATGGGTTTGCTGTGCTCATCCATGGTGGAGGGAGGTGGCTGCATGGGAGGGGCTGAGGCCGCTGGAGGTGGTCGGTCGGTGGCAGGGGAGGCTGTCGTGGGAAAGGTGGGGCCGAAGGACGGCGCATGGCGGCGCTGGAACTCCTATGCTCGTTCGGGCTTGCACCGTCAAGGGAGGAGGAGGAGAGAGCGTGGGGAGGCAAGGCCGGTGCTGGGGGACTCGCCGGAGGGAGGCGGTTCCGGTGGTGGTGGCCGTGAGGCTCACCGGTGCACGGCGGTGCCGGGCTGGGGGCTGGTGCCTTCGGGCGTGGGTATCGCATACGGGGAGGCCGAGAGGGAGAAAGGGAGGAGAGAGAGAGAGAGGGGAGGGAAAAGTGAGGGAGAAAGAGAGAGGGTGTAACAGCCCGCTAGAAATTCATTGGTGGAATTTCTATTGACTTTAGGAACCTCGTGAAAACCCTATAAGTTTTCACGAATCAACCAATCGCACAGGTTTTAGTTTATCAACATAGTCAATGTTATCACTCACTATAGTGCTAGAAATATGAGTTTAATTATTTGGGATAGTTAGAAGTGTCAGAATGCGTTATGGTCTACGCCATTAGACTCAGTTGATTATTTAAGATTTTATGGCATATTAACCCATTTTCATAATTTCGGACGAAACACCTGTTTGAAACTGTGATTTTATTTTTAGGGGTACTTCGGGGTTGAATTTCGATAAACGATTTTCACTATAGGTTAATATGAATATTTAGGATTTTTCAGTATTAAGTTTATTATATATTTTTTTGGAGTGAATAGTAACCTCGATAAGCGCACCAAGTGCAGTGTTTTCAAAATCACAGTGTGGAATGTCCAAATTAGGTTAGAGAAGTTTTATTTGGACACTTGGCAAGATCTTAGCCACACATAGTGAATAGTATTAGACACTTGGC
>QEOT01123407.1:32880-48841 GCA_003123785.1 Pterocarya stenoptera | reverse complement strand
AAAATTCACAACAAGATATATTATTTTATTACAAAGGCGAGAGAATCTCAATACTCATAATCACAAAAAGAGAAGTGGCTTAAGCTCCCTAAGCCAACTCTAAACAATCAAGTCCTTAAACTGATTATATCATGTAACAATAAGTAGTTTTTACAAGTCATGATAAATATCGATTAAAAAACAAAATACTATCTACAAATTGATAAAACCTAACAGTAAATGGACTTCCTTAACTCTTAGTCAATCAGGCACACATGGCAAGACTTGAGTTTGATACAAAAATTTTATTATTGTTAGGATTGCTTTAGGTGTTGAAAATTTAAGTTGTTTTGGAGGTCTGGCTTGAGTGCCTTTTAGATTACTAGTCTCATTTGAATTAGATTATCTTTTTTAGAGCTTGACCAATTAATCAAACCAGAAATTCTTCTCATCTCATACCACTCTTCAATATACAATTACTTCTAAAAAACCTTTCGATATATAATTGAAGAGGGGTGCTGATTTATAATTCACGAGGGGTGCTGATTCATATACCAAGAGATATCTATCAAATAAGACTTCGAGACCAAGAGTGAATTAAAGCTGACCTGGATCACACTGCTGATAGAATTCTTCAACATCTGCAAAAAGAAAATGATCACATGAAAAAAATTCCAAAACTAACATCTAAAAAAAAATGATTCAATTGACAACTCCATGTCTTGGTTGCAGTGACATGTGGGGGAGGAGAGAGAAACCACAATTTTTAAACTAAAAATTTCATCATTGTTAACCCCCTCCAAGTCAAACAAGAAGAACACAGAACAATAGATTTTTTTTTTCCACAGCTTTCTGAGAAACTAATCATAAGTTAATGAATTGTCCTAAACATTTTTACAAACGCCAAAACAACTAAACATTTCATCCCGTCTATTGTTCTTCGTTTTTTTTTAATTTCCTGGGAAATGAACAAAAAACGCAAGCTTGTCCAAAAAACACAGAATTTCTATGGAAACAGACGGAGAACCAAGAATTGCTAAAAACTAAAGCATATCACGGGGAAAAAAACTATTTCCTTTTTTCGCAATTCACAAAACGGAAGCAAACTAAAACACTGCTCCAAACAACAATGAAAAAGAAAAAGAAAGGACGAAGAAGGGAGAAGAAGCTTAAAAAATAAATAAGCGTTTGTTCCTTGCACATGAAAAGACAACAAGAAACGCTCTAAACGACATAACACTAAAATAACAAAAATCTTCTCCGTCTTATTTTCTCGGGAACCTAACAAAGAAGAAAGGCAAGTGAGAGAGAGGGTGAGGGCGTACCAGTTGTCAGGGCTTTGATCATACCAGCTCGGCGGCCCTTGAAATCCCTAAAAACCTCCTCGACTGTACGCGGGTTGTAGAGCGCTGCTGCTCCTTCCATTGCGCTGTCTCTCTTGAGTGTTTGAAAGAACTCAAAAGTGAAAACCACACAAAGTCAACAAATTTAATTAATGAATAAACAAATTATATATTTATAGATATATATATATATATATGTATATTTATGTATTTATGTATAGGACGACACTGACTCTCAGGACAAGGAGGGAATTTCTAGGGTTTGGGGGAAGAGGGAAGGACGGGAATTGAATAATATTTTAGGGGTAGTTCTGGAATTTGAGGCCTGACAGGCGGATTTGAATCTGGGTTGATTGGACGGGTTAACTATATTTGAGATAATTGGGGATGAGTCCGACTGACCCGAATAAAAAACAGTAACGATACCCTGACTTTTATGCCTGATAAAATAAAATTTTAAATTTAAATAAATATTATTGTTTAATATTATTTTTATTTTAAAATTTTAAAAAATATATTTATTTATTATATTTTTAGTACAAAAATTTAAAAAAATTTTAATAATCAAATTAGACATAAAAGCTTATTTAGATATGAGATGAGATAGTTTTAAATAAAAATTAAAAATTGAATAAAATATTATTAAAATATTATATTTTAATATTATTATTATTTTAAAATTTTAAATTATTTATTATATTTTTTGTAAGAATTTAAAAAAAATTATAAGGATAAAATAAAATAAAATGAAACACTCTATAAATTCAAATAAACTCTAAAAATCACGGTATCTATAAAAACAATTATACAAATAATTTTATCTATATAATCAAACCAGACTTTAATCTATAGAATCATGCTAGGTTACCATCTAATGATGACCATTAACCGTACCGTCTAGTATAAATTTTTTTCTTTCTTTTTATATTTTTTTAACATATTTAAATATTTTTAAAAAATAAAAAAATATATTAATATATTAAAAATCACTTTACTCATCATTAATTCAAAAAATTAACTCCACCAGCTATCAAAGTAAAGAGACAAATTAGCATTTTACTATTCTATAATCCATCTACAACTATAACTCCCGCCCACGTGACTTATTTTTTTATTTTCTTTCTTCTACCTTTCAACAAGAAAGTAAGAAACTGCTCAAAAAAAAACAAGCAAGAAGATTCCTGTCGCCTTTTTATTCTTACCTCTCTCTCTCTCTCTCTCTCTCTCTCTCTCTCTCTCTCATTTGTCTTCCTTGAAATTCAAAAACATCTCAGGACTTCAGAAGCCCTCTCTCCTTAGCGTCGCACCAGGCCGAGCTCCTCTCCTTCGCATTGTGCCTCCCGGCATGGCCACCGTCGAGCGTCGTCTCAGGATCAATTTTTGGATTGCTAATCTGGATTTTTGGTGTCGTAGATTACCTACTGCTTTGAATGGTCCTTCGCAGTTTTTCCTCACTCTGTTACAGACTTTTAACTATTTGTTGCTTTCCTTCCCAACTTTATCGTCTTCAGTTGGGCTGCCATGAAAGTTCCTTCAACCTATCGTCTTCAGTTGGGCTGCCATGAAAGTTCCTTCAACCTGGCCGTAGGTTATGAGAATTAAGCATTGCACAAGTCTTTTGAACTGTGGCATTTTGCCATCACTGCATTGGATTGGCTTTGATATTCTTGTCGGTGGTGTAGGGATAAGCAGGTTTGACGAATTGCCACCTCTTTTTACTGTTTTTGGTTTTGTTAGTGTCAAAAATAGCACAACAGTTCAAAATGAGAGGAAAAGTCATTCCCCCACTCTGACTAAGTAGGCTGCGATCGGTAAAATCTATAATTTTTGGCGTAGTCTGTTGCGACTATACGTACGATTATGATTGTAAATAAAAATAAATATTGAGAATGGAAAAATAAAATAGACATATAAATTTATATGATTTGACATATTATTTAGGTCTACTGTAATTTTTGAAGAGCAGAGAATCTATTATAATATATTTATTTACAATTTTTCGTGATCTTTTATATTTTCTGTACAATAGAAATTAAAATTTTATTTTCTAGTAAATCTCTTGTCGCTGGAACTCCTGTTATGAAGTTGAAATAGTGAACGAAGTCAAGGAAGTCTCCAAAAAAAAATCTTCTAATTATTTCTTTTTATATATTCCTCTTTTCGAGTGCCTCCATAGAGTAGTAAGGATTGGCCGTCTTTTCTTTATATGTCTGACATTTTTTTTTCTCTCTATTTTTTGCTTTTCCTTTTCTAGTCCATCTTCTATTTTTCTTGACATCTTTTTTTTTTCTCGTCTCCCTTTTCTTTCTTTTCTAAGTTAGGTCTAGTAGATTTAATTTGAAACTGTATATATTTTATCCCTTATAATTTATAATTTTGATAATTTATAGATAAACTTATTTCAACTCACGTGAATATTGTTTTGGAATATTGATTTGATGGAGATAAATTAATGAGACAAGAAAACCTAAAAGCCCACGTAGCTTGGTGAAAATTAATGCTATTTTGAGAGAGAGAATGAGTGATGATTATGGGTGTAAATTAATCGGGAAATTGGATCGGGTTGGCTCGAAATCGGTCTAATTTCGGTTCCATTCGGTTCGAAATCGGTTTCCTTAATTTCAAAATTAACTTGTACTAGTTGACTCAGATTTTATACTTTTTAAGCTCGGATCAGGTTTATTATATTATATATTTTAAAATATTATATAAAATATTTTTTATATTATATAAAATTTATAGATAATATATATAAATTATATATTATATAAAATATAAAATTGTAACCTTAAATATAAAAATTTTTATTTTAAGTTTTTGTAACAGTTATATTTATAAGCTTATTGCAGTTTTTTCTTTTTTTATTCTACAACAGATTTCTAATTTCTTTTTGTTTTATTGTAGTTTTTTATAACATATTTTTTTTATAAAACAAATTTTTGTAAATAGTAATAGAATTTTAATAAAACATATTTTTTAAAGCAATTATTTTTTTTTTAGGATCGCTACATCTACAAATGAATTATATAAAAATAATTTCACAAGCTGATGTGGTTTTATCTGATCCGTTAGATCTATTTTATAATAAAATTAATTTTATAATTTAACAAATTACATCAAGCTACATCAGTTTATGAGATTACTTTTATGTAATTATTTTGTGATAAGAGTATTTTCCGTTTTTTATATAAACAGATTTTTATGACAAATTTTCATTTTATTAAAACTGAAAAATCGGAACAAATTGAATCGAAATCGATAAAACTGAAAGTACTTATTTAAGAAAATAACTGGTACGTAATCGATTTAAAAAAATTTAAAAATAGTACATATCAATTTAATTATAAATTTTATCTAAAATCGGATAGGTTCCACTCTAGTAATAAAGATGGAGATTTTTTGGGATTTGCAGGAAGGAGGTGTGACGCAAGTGGCTTCTGTCTGTGAGAGAGTGAGAGAGAGAGAGAGGGAGATTGTGTGGGAAAGTGCTTCTAGTCACGAGTCTGCGCTGTTGAACGGTGGGGAGAGGGTGCTCGTCGGCGCGGAAAGGAGAGAGAAGTTTCTGAGAACTTTGAGCACGAAGAGGAGAGAATTTTTGAAATTCAGCGGAAAAAGCAGATAAAAAAAAGTAAAAAAAAGAAAAGAAAAAAGGTTACGTGGACTGAAGTGGTAGATGGATGGTAGATAATACTAAAGTTATCACTACCCAAAAAAACAAAGGCCCAGACACTTATCAAACAAACGCTTACGCGGACTTGATAGGCATTGTGTGTGGCGAGGTTTGTGGTGGTACAATGTTGCAATGTGGGACGCCATGAGGTTGACACGTCACGTATTTGGTCTATGATCATCAATCATCGTATGGTTCATGTTTGAGCTTAAAAAACAGGTCTCTTCGAAACTAAATTTTACAAATTATTTTACTCCATTTCTTCTTCTTTTTTTCTGTTTTTGTTTTTTTTGGGTTAAAGAATCCTCAAAGGGATGAAAACTATCATGCTAAAAAGTCAACAACTATGGTATCTCCGACTAAATTCAAGACGTTTTTTATATGTTTGGCATTTAAGAATCTCTGATTTTTCAAAATTCTTCAAAAAGATAAACTTGATATTTTTTTATATTAAGTTGTGTGAAAATGAATAGGTGGGATGTAGAGTTATATATGGCTTGTTTTGCAACTGAGATGATGAAAAATTTTTATAATTTTCTTCTCAAACATTACTCAAATGCAAAATATTTTTTAATTACAAACTTTCAACTTTTTTATCTAATCATTATAACTTTTACAATCTTAAAAACAAAATACAAAGGTAATACAAATTTTTCAAATTTCAAAACAACAATAATATTAAAAAAATATATTCAAACGATTTTTTTAATTTTATAATATTCTTATTCAACTTTTTATCTCTTTTCTCAAAACCAAATAAAAAATTTTAACTCCAACTATTTTATTACTATTGTCAAATATATATTTTTATTTTGTAAAACTTACTTTAATTTTTGTATTCTTTTAATGAAAACTTACGGAAACAATTAGATAGCAATAATATTTTAAGAGATAGAAATCGTGTTGATATTTAAAATATGCCAACGTAAGCTTTTCTTTTGGTCTCAACCAGGGTCTGGACGGTGAGACAGTTTTGAAAACTTGGGGATTTCCAACAACTAGCTTATTGGTGAGAGAATCTGTGCAAGTAGCATTCCTATAATAAAGATAAAGTGGGCATCCATATCAGATTCAGCATTTTCTAAAATATATTATATTAAAGATGAGAGTTTTTAACTTTTTATGCACCTTTCAACAGAAATTTTTGTCATCAGAGACTAGAAAAAGTCGGCAGAGAGTTACTACAGACAAAAGCATATCATGAACAAAAGGAGCAATTACGATATTGTCAATGATCACCGACTTGACATGAAGTAGTCTTGAGATGATGCTAGTTTATGCCCAAATGCCGAGTGTATAGCCAGTAACAGTCTACACTTTGTTTTTGACAAGCTACGGTGACAAAGCAGTGAAATTTTAAATAGCAAAAGAGCCAAGGATGACTTCCCTTCAGAACTCCAGCAGCTACCTTCTCCAAAAATGGAACACAAACAGATGAATGAGTGTGATTGGCAACATCTCTCATCGGAGGTGATGCTTACCACCACCGCTGCCGCCAACATCATGCATATCAACCAAGTGAACTTGCATAGTCCTGCCAAAGGAAGAAGGGTAGCCAGAGAACCTGAATTCTGGCTGCTGGAAGATGTCGTCACTGTTGGAGGCACTAGTCACATCAGAGCAAGAGGTGGTGGGTGCTCTGTCTCTATAGTTCTCTGGCAGATGAACTTCAGATTCTGCCATATCTCTAGTCAAAAGTGGCTGAGCAGAGCCTGAGACGTCTAGCCCATTGCTCATTGGAGTTTGCTTGGATTCTTGGAGATTCTTTGTGTTAAGAAAGCGTCCACCAGATCCCCTAGCCCTCTTTAATGCATGAAGATGACGAGATTCATGAAGATATGGCTGCACATGTTTCATGATGGCATTGCACAGAGAGCATTCCTTGTCAGTTATCAATAAATTCCATGTAAAACATACTGTTCCACACTGCAAGTAATGTTAAAAGGAGAGGGAAAACCCAAAATGCACATACCTTCCGATCCTTGATGACTTTGTTCTGAGCTTCAAGCCTGGCTCGATACCGTCTCCGTCTGAGAATTGCATGGTACTGTTTTGCATTGACATAAATGGGTTCATCATCTACAAGATCAAGAGGTAGGGGCACTCGTGTAGGTGCCACCCCTATCATTTGGGAAGGATGAATCTGCAGGCATTTCATTGATAATTATTTTATGCACTGGCAAACCAGTAATGATGCGCTTTAATAGATTTATCAGGACAAAGATTAATCGAAGGAAATCAGAGAAATCCGAGTATACTATATCGCACTCCATGGTAGAATCCGCACATTGAAAACAATACATGACCTCCCACCGTCTAGGAGTAACCATAGGTTTGAAACCACGAGATATTGGTATCCAGAAAATACCACAATTTCTTCCCAAAGTAAACTCCTAAAAAAATGGCTGTTGTTTAAATAACCTTATATTGTTGCAATCATTTTCCATCTATGGCTTTGAAGTTCAGACATTGTAAGTAAATAGTGTTTGATAGATAGGGAAGGAGAAACTTTCCTAACATTAAGAGTTTTTAAAATGAGGAAAAGTAGAAAAGAACAAAAGCAAAGGAGATATGTCAATCAAAACCCCCCCAAAAAAGGAAGAACAAGAAAAGGAGAATAATCTAGCCATTACTGTAAAAAGAACACGATACCCTCAATGTTTGCAATAGTGAAGTGGGATGTGGTCCATAAGCAGGAAACATAAAATGCAGGGAAAAATCAACCTCTGGGGACCAGGGAACAGTTTCACTTATTTAAGGTGCTTACAATAGACTCTGGTCCATAAGCAGCAGCCAGTAAACCACCAAAATACGGATCTGCAAAGTGGAATGGAATGCGAGCCTGAAAAGAAGACACAAATTTTAGAGATCTGCATCTCCCCTCACAATTATATACACACAGGCAGCATCAACTTACAATTGATTGGCTATAATCAAGCTGTGAAGGTGAGTAGACAAAATCCCGAGTACCAATTGGCGAGACAGATTTGATGATACCCCCAACAGGCTTCCCCTTAGTTTCAATAAATCCTGAGGAAGCACAAAAACCACTAAATGACACTCTCCCCAGGCCTAGCAAGAACAAGTTGCAGTGAACTAATTGATTTGGGGTGAACCCATATATTTCTCAAGATAAGTCTTGTGATATCCATGGTGCTAAGTTAACTTAGACCACCTTTATGACATCTATAAATAGATTGGAAAAAATAGTATAATGGTAGCAGGATGTTATGGATGCTTAATATCTAATGATAATAGGTAATATACTGCACAATCTGCAAGTCCCTTTTAGATATTTCGACTCCCTCCCTCCCTCCCTCCCTTTCATTTCAGAACATCGAAATGGAAAGTTCATAGGCACAGGTTGAAGGATTAAGACATCCCGAGAAACATTGGGTACTTGCTAAGCACAAAGATATATAATTCCAAATAACAGATAGAAAAAGTTGATATAAGACCTGATTGTGGTGAAACTATGCCTTGTACACACGGGTTTCTTTCTTCCATACTAACCACTTCAGGATAAGATTCACCGGTTGATTGAGTTGAGGACGAATCCTGATCTTGGAATTCAAAATTCAATTGCTTGGTGTTATGAAAATGTTGCGGTGGAACTCCCATCTCCATGCTTAGAATTCTGGACGTAGATGATTGCTCAACATGTGATTCAGCAGAATTCTCCCATGATGGGCAACCAAGAAAGTATGGAGATGCAGAATAGGGAAAACTTATAACAGATTCTTCCTTACACAAATTCTGCATTGGCTCAAACTACTGCTCAGAGAATTTAAAGAATTATGAGAAATAGACTAGGGTTTTTAATAATGTAAAAGAGGAAAACCTAAACTTGTTTTCAGCTGCAACCACTTGTGTGTGTGCGTGTGTGCGCACTCACGTGGGCATGCACATATACGAATTAGATATTCATACGCTAAGAATTGAGACATTAAAACTAAGGAAACTCAATTCCGATAGGGAATAAGAAGTGACAATAGAAACTTGACTTAACTACAGTCTACCGAAGTGAAACTATTTTGTTAATTGTATTATTACGAGTAAACGTATAGTCTAGTACAGTACACGAGCATACCTAAAAAGGTTGACCAACAACAGTTATTGCAGAAGTGAATGACTGATTCCAAAATAGAGTAAACCATTTTATCACACCCCCCCCCCCTCTTTTTTTTTTCTCTTTCTACCAAAGGGCTAAAAGAAGCAGTTGATATAGAAGCTTCACCAAGAGTCTCTAATGGTCTTCAGAATATCATTAAAGAGAAATCACACAGGGGGTGGGAAAAATCATACACGACAGCTCTTACATGGATGGTATTTAGATACAGGCAATGCCCCCTATGACCAGAAGTCCAATACACAATTTCTACTCATAGATCACCGTATTCTCACCATTGCATTTTCGAGCAGGAGGCCTCTATGCCATAAATTAGAAATAACTATAAGAAACATCTCGAATACCTTTGTTTTATTTTAAGTATTATGCGATGAATTTCTAAACTATAATACCAATTCTAACATACATAAAATATAGATAATCAAATTACATATCACTTTCAAGCAGCCCTGCTTTCCCTCAGTATTAATACTTACAATTTGAACATCCAGATTTGAGTACATTGAAAAAACAAAAAACAAAAGTATTATGCATGATCGATTGTACAAACTAATTTCTTACGTCATTGATCATTCAAACTAACTTTTTATGGACTCAGTTTCTGCATCTAACAGGTGAACATAGATATGGAGAATCTATGTGATGATGATGGTACTTCACTGCATAAATCGAAGCAATCCAACTGAAGAAAATAAAAAACGAGAAGTGGTAAAATGAAATCTAAAATTAGCAAAACCAAAGCATGGTCTTAGTCGCAGAATGGAAAATTCTGAATCAACTCTATGGGAGTGCAAAAGAATAAGTATCAATAGGGCCATAGGGGAAAAAACATTATAGTTAGGAAACGAAAAACGACCAAATCGTAAAATTCTGAGTCAATTCCTCCAAAGTAGCAGTCTACATTTAAAGCCCGAAAACCCCTGCGGAAATTGCAAACCATTTCTTGTATTCAAGACCCAGATATTAGAAATTTCAGAGCAGAAAGGAAAACAATGAATTCTCACAACCCATAAATTAACATCACGTGTAAGGTTTACCCAAAACAAGAAACCCGTCATTTCAACGCCATCTTAGCCTCCACATGCTTGCATAGCAAAGATTCACACCATCATGCACAATATAAATTATCGAGAAAATCGAAAGCCAGATAAAATAAACCGACCCGCAGAGGAAAAGAGAGACCTTTTGGGTTTGGTAAAGTGCGGGGAAACAAGAAATGATTGCTGCTGATGCTGTTGTTGTTAGCTTGGAACTATGCATGTCTCTCTTAATCCTTCATACCCCTCAAAACAGACAGACATGACTCTCTCTATCTCTCCCAAGTGGTTTCGGCTTTGGCTTTGGAACCAAGTACGAGGCTACATATCCTCCAAAACGATGAACTCTTGCATTAACAGACGCTGAAAAAATCTCATCTCACCTCACCACCACCACCACCACCACCACTATCCCCCCATTCCCACTCCCTCATATTTCTTCTACATGTCTTTTCATATCATATTTAATAAAAACCAGACTTTCTCCCGTCGCTTTTTTATTAAATTTTATAATATATACTTTAAACTAGACTTTCTTCTTTTTTCCTCTTTTGTTTTGGTATAACGTTCTTTGTCGCGTTCCCATCGGCCAGCAGTGTGTCTGTCTGAAACATAAATTTTGTATTAAATTGGACTTGCTTAACCTCTTCCTGTTTCCTATCTTCCTATATTCACTCTCTTAAATAACCTCAGCCGCCCTTAGATTTTCATTTTGAATAATGCTAGGCTCACCAGCTGGGATCTACCGCTCGTTTTTTTTTTTTATGTTTTTTTTACTTTGTGATTAAGAAAAGCTTTTTAATAATATTATGATTTTATTTTAAATATTTAAAGCACACCAAAAGTTATCAGTAGTGGCGGTAGTATCTTATTTTTCCTATAATCTTTTAAGTTTCCTATAATCTTTTAAGAAAAATGATATTCGTTTTTACCACTCGGTGTTATTGTTGAATTTTTTTTTATTTTTTATTTAGTAATTAAGTAAGTATTGTTTAATAATATTGTATTTTTTTTTTAATATTTTAAAGTGTTAAAATATATATGTAAAAAAAATAACAAAACAAAAAAGACAAATTATTCTTAACGGTAGCTACTAGCAGGAGCTGAGAGCAATGAACGTAGCATCGTCCTTTCATATTTACCTCGCCCACGAGCCTTCACAAAGTGTGGTATGTGCCCCACCTCTTAAAACAAAAAAATATTACGTACAATTATAAGGTATGCAAGTATTGTGTAATTACTTTAAAAAAAACAAGATTTATTATTAAAAAATTAATTTTTTTATCATGTGAGTTTCATATTTACTATTTTTTTTAAAAAGATTACTCACTTGCATACTCCAACAAATATCATTTCTAAAAAAGAAAAATTATATCATCAGCACCTCTCTTTATTAGTAAAAGCATTAATTTTGTCATCAACAAGTTGAGGTGGTATTCCTTATTTTCCAAGTGTTAAGTTTTCCATATTTTATGCACGAGAGGTGATACTCACTGAGTCAATTAAAGTTTGTCTGATAGTAAAAATCAAATTGGTAAATTATCACCAAACAAGACTCTTTAAATTAAAACGAATAAAATTAAACTCGGTTGAACATGTTATAGTCAATCAATATAACCGATGCGTGATATTCCAAATCGTCATTAAGTTTCACATTAAGTAATTGTACAGTTATTACATCAACAACACCCATTTGGATACAAAAATATTTTTAATTCATCTCATCTTATTATTATAAATTTTTCAAATTCTCATATAAAATATAATAAATAATTTAATTTTTTCAAATATTAAAATAAGAATAATATTAAAAAATAATATTATAATAATATTTTATCCAATTTATCTAAAACTATTTCATCTTATCTTACTATACAGACAAGTCATGATATATTCCACAACATTTATATAGTGTTTTTTTTTAAATCATGATGCAAAAGACCATGTTTGGGTTTTCATCGTACTGAGTGACTCAATTCATTATATAATAATTAAAACACAGAAAATATGAATATAGTCGGTGATCACCAATAATTATTTATATGGAACATATCCGCATTCAAAACAAAAACCCATGGTTGCAGGACACAAGGATGGGGTCCAAAATGGGTTGAGGTTGAGAGGCAACAATAGAGTCCTTGCTGTTTTTAACACGCGCTCCTTAATAAACTGAAAAGTTTATCTATATTACCTTCTAAACAAAAAATTATAACTCATAGTCTTCATATTACACAGTATACATAATTTTTTTTTTTTTTCATTTACTAAATCTGTAATGTATAAATAATGAGTAGAATAAATCAATTAATTTAAAAAAATAAAAATAAACATTATGTATAGTATATGAAAATGATGAATACCAAAGCTTCCTTCTAAATACCAACGCAGCAAGAAGCAGCGAAGCTAAGAAATGACACGTCAATCTCTTCCTTCCAAAGTGCCAAACACTAAAATAATTAGGATCTATAATTAAGGATTCCCTTCTTTTCCTTTTAGTTAGAACTTATAAGAGAACTACCCATCAAGCAATTCAAACTAATGGAGTGTTTTCTTAATTGAAACGGATAACAATCCAACAAAATATTAAATAAATGAAAAGAATAAGGTACTTTTTGGAGTATGACCGTGAGATTGACCAAAACTCTAAACTTTAAAGAGGATAGAAATGCCACTCCTCCAGATGGGCTACCGACAGTGTTTTTTCATTTTTATTTTTTTATTTGAAAGTAATTTTTAATAATATTAGAATTTTTTTTAATATTAAAAAATACATTAAAAAAAAATGCACTGTCAGGAACGTCATGTATGGCTTTAGAGCCACTCTTAAGGAGAAACTCATCGCAAGCGATGACACGAATTAATTGTATTAAAATTAGACCAATATGACTCTGTTTAGATAATAGAAGTATTTCATTTTCAACTAATCTCATTTTAATTATTTTAAATTGAAACGAGTCAGGGGATTATTAATCCGCACTAACCCCATCAAGGAGAGAAAGGGCAAGTTACGAAAATTTGGAGTACATGTCGGCTGCAGCACTCTGCTCTGCCTCAACTTACATTAGAATTATAAAACTCAATTACCTAACAGATTCCTAATTGTTCAACTGTAGACTATATATTTGTTTAATGTTAAGGAATCTTCTGCAAAAAATAAATAATAATAATAATAATGTTTAAGAACCAGATTCAAGAGATTAGGATATATGCTGATAACCGATCAGCATGTCCTTTTTTTTTATTTTTTATTTAAAAAAAAGGTGAATTTGAGGATAACAAATTATTTGATGGAAACCCATCATTGATTAATTAGTTGATAGCGACTCATTGATCCCTGAACTCGACTCTTCATCTAATCATGAAAAAACTATCAAACTTTCTGGATTATTGCCGTTGTTCATGCTTATAAATTTCGAATTCTTTGGCAAATATAATTAATTATATAAGAGAGATTTAATAAAAGGACAAAATGAATAGATTCCAGTTGTCATAAAGTTGGAACATTATTTATAACACAATAAACAATAATTATTTTTGGCATTGAATTGAAAGGGAAAAAATGTCAACAGACAACCATTCTTCACTGACAAGCGCAGTCATGAATTAGAGGATCTTTAAAAATAAAAAATAAAAGTAAAAAAAAAAAAAAAACCTCCAGTGTCGTCAAAACAACACAGTTGAGCCAGCACCAACATTATCAGTTGTGACCACAATGAAGTATGAAGAAAAGGGAAAAGATTTGGAGGTTCACATGTCAGCCAAAATTCAAGCACTGCTGAGCTATGAATGACTACAAAGAGTAATCAACTTCTCTCAACCCCCCTCCCGGCTATGTCTATGGTCAGCCAATCACCTAAAAATCTCGGCCTTTGTAAGGCATTTCCTGTAGAAGTGAAATACAAACTTCCATTAGTTGCCTAAGTCAAATCATATTCTGCGAGGCAAGGAAGTATACCAGATGTTTTAGAGAACACGACCCACTCCGACCCTGTCCTATGGCAGGATGTGCCAACATATCACATATATTTTTTTTTAGTAATGTTATACACCATATCACCATCTTATTTTTATCCTACTATACAAGATATATTTTAGAAAAATTATCTACACCACACCATCATCCCACTATACAAGATGTGGCACATTTATCACCATTAAATGATTCTTTATTAGATGATTTTTTATCTTTCAATGGTGATAAATATGTCACATCTTACATAGTAAGATAAAAATGAGATGGAAGTGTGATGTAGGAGGGAAGCAAAAGACTAATCCCGATATTCCCCACTAGGGTTGATCAGAAATAGAGCTTCTAGTTTGTCACTGATTAAATAACATATGAAGTGCAAAAGAGAATTGCATCTTCTTTAGCCCCATGAAATAGAAAAAGCATTACTCCATTGATTTATTGATATAGAAAAGATAACCCAGTGTTCTTTTATCAAGGAAAAGCACTTTGGCCAATCATGCAAGTTCCATTCCAAAAACCGCCACTACTTCAGGAAATAAAAGAATAGATAGGAGCAACGACAAAATTAAAAACACAAAACAAAAAAAACAAAAAAAAAAAAATTGCTTACAGGTTGGTAGTACACGACTTGCCTAGGTTGGCCAAGAAGCATCTGTGGCCCATACTGCAAATATAGAGAAAGAAAGTAATCAATACCAAGAACTCAACTTAAATACTAAGATTACACCTTCACAAGAATTTTTATTTAGCCTCCAAGTTCTGAGTTATGTTGCACCTGAGGGCCATTAGCATGATAAAATGCTGGCGGTGATTGCATTGGAACCTGCGGATTAAATACAACAGGCTGGTGCCCAGGAAATGAGTGTCCAATCTGTTCACACAATGGAAGTTAGCAATAGGCTCAAACATATGGAACCAAGAACAAAGAACAAATTTTCTATTAATACCCGTCCTACATAGTTTCAAAAATAAATTCTTCTATCTTAGAAGGGGAAACGGACAGATGCTTAGATTGCTTAACGTGATTAAATATGAAACTTTTTATCCCTGCCTGGCTGGCCATAGGAGAAGGGGGGGGGGACTTAGGTTTCCAATAAGTACGCTTACTCCAATGCCCATTTGCATGCCAGGCATATGTGGCACAGCAGAGACATTTGGTGGAAAATAGAATGAACCATCAGACACAGGGGACCGAGGCCTCACAGGCATCTGGGATGGGACGAAACTCTTTGCATTAGGATTGAGCTTAAATTCCTGGTAACAAATGTGAAAAGAGATAGTGAGAAACATACCTTAATTAGCAAAAGAACAAAACGCGCGCACACACAAAATATGCACTTTATTAATAATACAATTTCAATATTTTTACTAATAGCAATGTTCGTGGCTCCTGTGCCCTAATGTCAGCCAAGCAAGAGAAACATAGCCGATCCAATCAGTCAAACCTTAGCATGAGGATTGAGGGTTGACTTTTCAGAAGATAATGAGCCCATGGATGAACTTGGTGATAAACCAGGTCCACTAAAAACTGGGGCACGGCCTACACTATCTGAACTGGAGGATGTCGAAATACCAGGTTGTCCACGAGAGTTTAGAGACTCTGTTTCTCCATGCATTTTGACAGATCCTACACCCTCGGACTGTTCACCAGATGAATTCATCTTTTCATGACCCTTCAGTGGAACACCAGATGATGAAGCATAAGAAGCGACATTATGAGACAATCCTCCTAAATCAGAGCCATCTTTCTTCACATTCAGCAGTGACCGTGAATCTACATTGAACAATGTGCCATAGTTTACTATGTTTGAGATTGCAAAAGTAACCATTATG
>QEOT01123407.1:0-29338 GCA_003123785.1 Pterocarya stenoptera | reverse complement strand
AACACCTTTTAATCAATCTAAACGGGGTCGTCATAAATGGAGAATAAAAAATGTAACAGGTTTGGTGCCACAAATAAAAAAGGAATAAAAAAATTATTGCTAATAAAAACAAAATGTTTTAACATTTGATCCTACTAAGGTAGAGAAGTTATTAGAACTGTGGAACAATTACCAAGATATTTGGAGAAAGAAATATTTAACATAACAACCTATTCCAATGGCCATCAAATATATTTTCCAGTTCAGGGTGTTGAGGGCAATCTTTATCAGGGATCCAGGGTTCAAGTTCTCTATCCGACTCCAAATATCGAGATTGTGATATAGAGGAGTCCAGCATAATCTCCTTCTGTTTTTCAACTTGGACTTCGTGCGATAACTCCTCCATGGTTACAGACACCCCCTATAAACATCAAGATTCAACCAATTAGAAAGATAAATATAAGTTTAGCCACTTCATCTAACACGACAAAAATTTCCCCACTCTTGCAACAATCTTGATCATCTCCTTGCTATAATTTATAACAAACTATTCGGAAATTTAACATTACAACTGCATAATCAACCAGTAGAATCATGAGCAGAAACAACATTTGAGATTACAGAGTTTCAAATACAGCTATACAAGAATGCAGCAGAACCTTTGCAGAAACTTGTACAAGCTCCTTGGCAGGTATAATTAAAGTCTTTGAAGGAGCCTTGCTAACAGACTCTGCAGTAGCCTTCAGCCCTCGTAAAGAACAATCCTTTTTCATGCGTGCCATTTTCAAGATGACTCCTGAGAGTTACCAGCAAGTGAATGTTAAATACATTTGAAAGGAAATTGGATGTGTTTTATTTTATTAAAGATATCAAAGAAAACTAGGAACTGGATCCATTTACAACCCTAAAACTCAAAAGCATAAAAGTACCATACCAAAATCTTTTTCAGAGTTTGTTGCATGAAATATTCCAGTGTATATAGATCCATCTTTAACCTGGACTTCCACATGATGCCCAATAAGACATGTTGTTATATATACTATTCGGTCAAGTGAAGGACCTCCACAGCCAACTTTGCCACCAGTCATTGCCCCTGTACCATCAACTCAGTAAGGAGAATGTTATCTGAACTGAACACAATACAGGTCATAGATGTTCACCCGTGTTTGTTGATCTGCTGGGATTTGATTTCCCAGACTGCAACTTATTCTCCAACCTAGTGCCTACTTCTCTATCACCTCTTCGACGGCCAAAACCATTAGCAGATAATTTATGTTGTACAGTTGGTTGCATATTCATCCTCAGCAACAGCCTTCACCAATGACAGAAATCTGAACCCAATACAAGTTATTCAACTACAATAAAAGGAGCATAATAATGGTGAAACACGAAGCATGTGAACCAAAAGAACAAGGAAAGCCAGACCAATTTGATGCAATTTGAATATGGCAAGAAATGGAAGTAAATGCTCCAACTGTGGTTCCTGAACAACAATCAGATAAAATCTCTCTCAACTTACTCCGTAGAGGAAACTAAAAAGTACCGGCAGAAGGAGGATCTCCATTCAGATATAGCAAGTAAACACAGTTTCTAAGAGGTAGCACTACAAAACTACATTAGTACCATACTCTTGGATGAAGCAAGCTAAAAGAATCCATTATATAGACAACATACTGCACTGTCAAGGCCCATTAGAACACAACACTCCTGTAGATGTTTTTACCACCTATTTCACATAAAAATTTCCCAGCGCTCATGAAATTTAAGCCCAAAAACTCATTACAAATCTTCAAATCATGATTGGAATATAAATTTATACATCCAGGACATCTGCAACTTACTCAAGCACGGACAACCTGATTCTCTGCAAGCTGACTACAGAAATCAGGTGTCTAATGCAAGGCCTTTGTCTTCAACTACCTCATGCTCCTCTATGAAAGTATAATGAAACCTAATATGATCTTTTTGTAGTCCTAGAGTGTCTGTCGTGCAAGCCTTGGTGTTACTTCATTTCTTTCTGCCTATCTAAAGTTTGATACCTTGATATTGCACCTAAAGAAAGAAAAATCAGCCTCAACCAAATATTCTTTCCCAAATAAAATGTAACAAATGGGTAAGATTCCACCCATTACCGCAAGTTTGGACTTCCTCCACAAAAAAGTGTTTAACGAAGGCTTCTATCACCAGAAAACCCACAATCAGCTCATCTTAAGCGACTAAATCTAAGTGGTCACCTTCCACTTACTCCTTAATTCTAAAAAAAAAATTACATAAAGCAACATCATTAATTTTATCTTACCAAATGATTTCTCTAAAGTTCCTAGTACGAGTCATTTCTGTAACATTTGCAATCGGAAAGATGAATATGCCCACAACCATTGCTTTTGAAAGTTAGTACACTTGCCAATGATCATCTTCCTTCACAACAATTACTAATGCAATGGAATATCATCATCAATACCAGGACTCCTCCCTCCATCACTCCTGCCAACCCCCAACCCCCTTTCTCTGCTCACACACTCATCCACATCAACTAAACCTTTCTTTATAGGTATCCTATGACACAACAAGAACGTTGCACCAAAGTCCAAAGCACAAACAAGGAAAATAAATTTTAATTTTTCAAGATTAAAAAGAAAAAATTGAAGAATTTGCGTTTCAGTAAGTTAGTTTGATAATTAAAATTTTCAAAGTACTCACTCCACTGTTGATATAGACTCGAAGGCAGGCCTGAAATTTGCTTTCTTTATCTGGGCAGGAATTGCTTCTTCTGATTGAGTGACTTGATTACTTAAAGGGTAAACTAGTTTTTCAACTAATTACAATTTATATACCAAACTATAAAGAAGATTAAAGTAAACTTCTCTACCTCTGGATTTTCATCTCTCTTTTTCTTAGGAAACAAAAAGAATACCACACGACAAAGTATAAACTAAGGTTGCTTTTGAGTCCCATTTCAGAAATTTCCATGTCCAACAACACAGGTTGTCAGACAAAATTTCCTTAAATGGACAAGGAGATATTGCCAAACACATCTTAAATTCATAGGTGAGAGAACACATCTTAACCTATTATTAGGTCCATGCCGAGTGAAGAGAACAAGGAGTGAAAAAAAGGCATAATGTAGTTCATTTGAAACAACTTCCTTCAAAAAGAACAGAGTAAAAAAATGATATTTTGTTTATCATTTGCAATTACTTTCTTAGTGAAAAAAAAAAAAAAAAATTCCTTAGTGAAAAAGCCATCATACATTTGCACATATACAGGCTCCTACAAGGTTCAACTGGAGTACACACGCATGCACATACATGCATACATGTACAGGGGGAGAGTGTAAATGATGCCTGATCCAGGATTTTTACTTTTTAAGCAAGATTCTAAAGGCACAATAATATGATATACCCCAACCCGAAGACAATAAAAAAATCATCATTCCTGTAAAATGCCTGCTCAACATCTGGCTAGCGACAGTTAAATAGCTCATTAATATGCAAAGGTATAGTTCATTTATGGAAACAAATGGATAATTTTTTCTGATGAGAGCTACCCACTAGGAGCCCCTTGATGTTCAAGTAACACCTCTATCATGAAGAAAACAAATACAGCTTTATTAGTCGAAGAAAACCAAGCTATTACAGCACCCAAAGCCTAAAATCATAGAACACACCTACCTACAATAGAACACACCTCTCTCTTGTGTGTCTGTGTGAATGCATACATATATTTTATATTTTATTAAGTATATTCAGTAATAAATTATCCTAAAATGATCACATTTGAAGGCACGAAATGTAAACTGAAACCTATAGTTAAGCAAGCCCACAAAATCTGTTTCACTTAATTGCCTAAGAAAAACGGGTGTATTACGTATTTTTTTACTAGCCAAACAGGGGAGATAGCTAAAAATCAAATAAACTCTACCGTAAAAGGAAATTGAGAAGAGAAAAATAAAAAACTTGAAAGAACGATCACTTCTTACCTGAAATAATAGCTAAAAGCCAATCTAATCTAAAGGTGCTTTGATGCCGCTGCTCCGATTTCGACTCGGAAAGTTAGGGTTAGGAAGAGGAAGAGAGTTTAAGGATCAGAAAGCCGAATCACAAGGCTATACAAGATCGAGTGGGGAGGGGAGGTAAGAGCGATGGAGGGGTGGGGAGAGAGAGAGGGTCTCGGTCTCGGTCTCGGTCTCGGCCTGATCAAGGGAAGAGCGAAGAGTTATTATGATTTGGAAGAGCTGTGAAAAGCAGGGAAAGCGCAGGGCGAGAGCGCTGTTAAATTTGTATGCGCGTTTGGGACATAAAGATTAAAATGTAAACTTTTATCTTCTTTAATCCATCTTATCTCATTTTTAAATATAATTTAAATGTAAAACTTTTAAATTAATCATTACAATTTTTTTAAAATTTTAAATAAAAAATAAAAAGCATTCCAATAATTTCAAATTTCTAAATAAAAATAATATTATAAAATTATATTATTACAATGTCTTAATTTTATAATATTTTTTATTTAAATTTTTCTCTCTACTTTCACAAAATCCAAAAACACTCAACTTAAATTATCTTATTATTATTCACAAACTATCTTATTACTATTTATAAAATTCTTATCTAATCTTCCTCCAAACCTAAAAAATTGGATGTAGCGACTTGACCAGGCCGAGTGTATAATAAAAATAATAAGTTGAAAGTTCTTTTACGTATTAAATCTACAGTACAATTATTTTTATAATAATTTATATAATTATATTTTAAATTTGTAAAAATATAATATTTTTAAAAATTATTTTATAAAAATACTCATGATTTAAAATAGAATTGTAAAAAGGTTGTACAAGTATATCATTTTCTAAATCTTATTAGGTTACCCCGGTTGTTTTTGTGCATTTTAAATAATTATTTGTATAAAATGCTTAATCTCTAGATTATATAAGTTTGACATATACATTGATATGTCTGACGTGAGAGATTGGATTGTAAAATTTTATTTTTTTATATTTTAAATAATATTTAACGTCTCATATTAAATCGTATCAATTTATAAATTTATTTTTATAAGATATTTGTGTTTAGTGAGTCTTATTTTATATATGTTAGCCACAAATTCATCAAATAAAAGCAAGAATACAAGATGGACATTCCTCCATCTGTATAGAGTCATCTTTTAACTATAGTGCACTCTTGGCTAAACAATGATCCACATTATTAACTTTTCTTCTAACATGCTTAACATCCCATCTCTCAAATTCATTGTTTAGCATGCTTAATTAAGCAATGAATTTTAATTTTACAAGACTATTATTCATTTAATTTATAGGTGCACGAATGTTTAGTTATCGAATAACTAGTTTCAAATATTGTGATGTTTCAATTCTCTTCTTACTTTTCTTTAATTTTACAACATAATAATAACATTATTATTATTTACTAAAAATAACAAATAGTTATCTTATCCATATTTAAGTTAAGTTATCGAAGAACTGGGAATACATGAATTTAGAGAATAACAATACATGAATAAAGGAGATACATGAATATAAAATAGGAATACATGAATGTGTAAGAAATGTAATGGTCATCCATCAAATATACATAATGTATTTTACTACGTTCATGTGTTTATAACACTCCCTCTTGCATAACCATAAATAAAGAATACGCCTCGTTAAAATCTTATCAAATAAAACTCAATGGAAAAATTTTGTGACGAAAAAAAAAAGTACAAAATTCTAATGTGTCTTTGAATACCTTACAATTGCCTTATTAAAACTTTGCAAAAGAGAACTCTATAGAAAAAATCTTAGCTAAGGAAAAATATTACAATCTGGGTAATAATTTAATCCCCCTTACAAGTATGTAGCGCTTCAATTATTCATAATGAAAGATCATTGAGTCGTTGCATTTCAATATTGTGTACCATTTTTGTTAATGTTGTAGTGGGTAAAGTTTTAGTGAATAAGTATGTCAAATTATTACTTGACTGTATTTTATTGACATCAATGTCACCGCCTTTTTAAAACTTGTGTGTATAAAATAATTTTGTTGAAACATGTTTGGGCCTATCACCTTTGATGTAGCCTCATTTTATTTGCATAATACATACCGCATTATCTTCAATTAATATTATTGGACAAATTTTTATTGTGGGTAAACTACACTTTTATTGAACATGACGAATTACTGATCTTAACCAAATGCATTCACAGCTTGTTTCATGAATTGTAATAATTTATGAGTGATTCGAAGAAGTAGCAACTATTGTTTATTTAATAGATTTCCATGAAATAGTTGTACCTCCCATGTAAATAGGTATCATGTTCAAGAACATTCTTTATGAGGATCAGATAGATAACATGCATTTGCATATCCAATTACTTGTGAGTTTAATTCTTTTGGATAAAATAATCTCATATCGATCGTCCCACAAAGATAAAGTAAAACATGTTTGACCTCATTCCAATGTCTTCGAGTTGGTAAAAAACTATATATTATTAGTAAGTTGACTGAAATGCAATATAAAGTCTTGTACAATTTGCAATATATATTAAAGCATCAATTGCCCCAGTGTGGTACTTTAGGATCAATAATTTTTTCATTTTTTTCTCGAGGTTGAAAATGATTTTTCTCTACATCAAGTGATCAAACAACTATTGAAGTACTCAAAGTGTGAGCTTTATCCATATAAAAGTGCTTTAATACTTTTTCTATATATGTAGATAGATAAACTAAAATTCAATTTGAAAGAATATTCAATCTGTAGACCAAGACAAAATTTGATTTTCTAATATCTTTCATTTCAAATTTATTTTTTTAAATAAGTTGTAATTTTTGTGAGCTCTCATAGAGTCCCAACGAGATTTAAGTCGTCTATATATGTTGCAATAATTGTAAATTCAGACTATAACTTATTAAGAAAACACATGGACAAATTTGATTATTCTCAAATCCTTCATTCAATATATATTCACTAAGACAATTGTACCATGTGCATTTAGATTGCTTTAGACCATAGAATGATAGTTATAGCGATAGAATAAATATTACCAGAATTTGAATTATATGCCTCAGGCATTTTATATGCTTCAGGTATTTTCATGTATATATCAATATCTAGTGATCCATATAAATATGCGGTAACCGTATCCATTAAACGAATATCTAAACTTTCTATGACTACCAAGCTAATAAAAAATATGAACGTAATTAAATCTATTACAGGACAATGTGTTTCTTTATAATCAATACCAGGTTTATGCGATAAACTTTGTGCAACAAATCGTGCTTTATATCTCGTATTTAATTTTTCTCATTATGTTTACGTATAAATACTCATATCTAACAAGTGTCACACATTTACGTGTTTGGACTTCAGGTCCAAATATTTCATATTTTGCAAGTGAATTCAATTATGCTAAATTGCATTTTTCCATTTTAGCCAATCATTTATATGTCGGCATTCTGTGACGGGTTGTGATTCAATTTCATCATTACTTCTTGTAATGTCAATGACAACTTTAAGGCTCCATTTGAATGATGGAAGTGCTTTATCTCATCTCATCTTATCATTACAAATTTTTCAAATTTATAGACAAAATATAATAAATAATTCAACATTTTAAAATCTCATAACAGTAATAATATTAAAAAATAAAATTCTAAAAATATTTTATTTAACTTTTATGTAATCTTAATTCACTATCCAAACGACATCTAAATGAAAATATATTATCGACAATAATTTTATTTATATCACACAATTCTCTTGTACTTATATAATGTATCGAGATCTCGTTATTTTCATATATATGATCCTGTTCAAGAGATAACTCTTCAGGATATTATTTTTATGATATTAAAAGTTTGGATGAATCAATTGATTCTGTTACCTATTTTGTAAGTAAAGCTTTTTCGGGAATACTAATTTCTTTTTCTTTTACTATTCTCTTTCGGAAGATTTTACCATTTGTACCAATAGGTCTTCCAAGTTTTAGACATATCTTAGTTTCATAAGAAATTTTATATTTTCTTATTATAAGTAAATGTATTCGATAATTAGTTCACAATACTCTGGAAATGAATAATTCTCTGAATTTTCAGTTCACATTTATTTGTATAAGGATCAAGATGAGATAATGTTAAAGCATTCCACGTTGTTTCTCTTTGTGCTCTAGGCACATTTTATTCTCCTAACAGTGAAAAATTTGTTTAATCGAAATGACAACCTTCGAAATATGTCTTAAAAATATCATCAATTAAAGGTTCAAGGAATCTATTAATAGAAGAAGAATCAAAATCAATATAAATTCTAAGTCTTCATTAAGTGTCCGTCTCAGTGCTTTTGGGAGGTGCAATTGAAACATAGACAAAAATATGAAGATAACAAATATTTGGTGATTGACTAAAAGTAAGTTGCAATGAATAATATTTTTTACAGATAGTTGGTCTAATTCAAGCTAATGATGCAGCATGTAGAATTACATGTCCCAAAGAAGAAAATGGTAGTTTCGTTTTTATAAGCAAAGATTATTCGTTTAATAAATGATTCGGCCAAACCATTGTAGGTATATACATCGATAACTGAATGTTTAATAATAATTTCTATTGACATACAATAATTATCAAAGGCTTAAGGTGTAAATTCTTTTACATTATACAATCTGATAGACTTGATTGAATAATCTGGAAGCGGACCCTGGATCACCTCCATCATGCATTGGGAGAAAGACGCCGACATGGCGTTGTACAGAAACAACAAAACCCACCAAATCATGCAAATGCGACTGATAAACCAGCAGTAGATGTCTACGCATGACTACTTGCCCTTCTTCTAAATGTTATAGGCCTTTGATGTTTCCTCCTTCTCAAGACTGCCCTTCTTATTACCAATCTCCTATTCTTCTTCGGATTTCGCTTCGGTTAGCAACATCGGAACCAGAGTTCTTGTCAATTTCAACTATTTTTTTGGTCGAATGAGATGTATAGTAGTGATTAATGATACCTTTATGAATCCAACTTTAGTTTGAAACTCTCAATTTTCTAGGCGGATTACAATATAAAGAGATGAAACTTATTTACCTGAGCTATTAATTAAGGAAAGTAGTCCATTGATTATTCCAAACGCGAAGTTTTTTCCTTTGAAAACTCTTGCCATCAGAAGGAAGGGAGCAACATGCTTTAGACAACTGAAGAGACCAGAAAGTGCCACCCTCTAGCGTTAGTTAGAGAGAGACATTACCCTTTGTTGAGATATACAGTTTTAAAGCAGAAAGATAATAGCTTTTGCTTTTGGAAGAGTTTTCGTTTTAGGCCTTGTTGGAGATCTTAATTTATCTAGTCTTATTTGATTTACTAATTACAATTTTTTTAAACTTCAATACAAAATTTAATAAAAAATTTAATTTTTTTCAAAATTTAAACCAAAATTAGTATTTAAAAATAATATTTTATTTAATTTTTAACTTTCATCTCATTTTAATTTGATTTAGTCTACACATAGTCTCCATTTGGACACTGCTGATGCAAGCCCATACAGTTATATTTAAAAACAATTTAAAATTACAATAATAATATTTTTAAATGATATTTTTTTTTCTTTTTACCCTCATTCATTAATAGAATTGTACACGCAGTCCCTCATTCTAAGTATAATTTTTATTTAATTTACTATCCAAACCGCCCTATACTTTTCCAAGGGAAACAAACACGGGACTGTCGGAGGTTTCAGACCATTTGATAGCCGTTGATTGGTGAGGCCACTCAATTTGGGTTGGGTCGATTGGCCCATTTTGGGAACTGGGCTAATGAATAATGACTTGCGATTGTTGATTGGTTGTGGGTGATGCAGTTGGTGGGTCCCATTTTGAAATAATGCCTGTTTAAGGTGATTGGATTGGTGGGTCCATTTTGTTTGGGAATGGGCTAATAAATGGGTAAGTCATGAGTGGGCCATGAAACCCTATGTTTTGTATGAAGTAGGGTTGTACAAGAAATCGAAGAACCGGCTGAGACCGACTCAGATCGGCCGGCCGATCTCAGAACCAACCGAAACCGACAGGGAATCAGTTGGCGGGCGGTGTGATTTGATCAAAACCGACGTCGGTCGGTTCGGTCTCGGTTCGAACCAGCAGAAGACTGCTGAACCGATCGACGTCTTAAAACCTTTTTTTTAAATATATATGTAATCCATTCTAAAACGACGCCGTTTCACTTAAATAGGTGAAACAAAGTTGTTTTTCTTATACAGTTTAAAACAAAAAAAGAAAGAAAGAGAGAGAACGGTGGTAAGCCAAACGGCACCGTTTTTGCCTAGGATTTAAACAACTCTTACTCTCAGTCTCTTCTCATTTCGAGCGGCCCTTCACTCCCTCCCCTTTCCTCTCTGCTCTCATCCCTTCCAACGTCCGCAGCGGCACAACCTTCCTCTCAGTCTCCACTCTCCAGCGGTAGCGACATCAATGGCAGCGGCCCAGCCTCCACTCCACTTTCTGCTCTCTAGCAGCAGACGTAGAGGTAGAGGCAGCGGCATCAGCATCGTAGCGGTAGCGGCCCAGCTTCCACGATGTCCACGTCCCTCCAACAAATAACGCATCTCACCCCCACGAAGTTCTGTAATCCGAAATTTTTTTTGTCTATTTTCAATTCGAAATGTGTTTTTGTCAATTTTCTTGATTTTTTTTTTGTTTATGCCGATCCAGTTCTGTAATTCTAGCTCATTGGATTTTCCTTTTCTAATTTCAAATGATGTATATTAATTTGGTGGTGGGATTGAACTGATTTGCTAGATTCCTAGGCAATAACTAATTCCCAACAATTGACAAACCGACCGTGAACTAGTTGACAATCGAAAAGGCCGGTTTTATCCCTTACACGGCCGGTTTTCAGCCGGTTTTCTATCCAAATTAGCAATCTTCGGTCGATTTCGATTTTTGCATAAAATCGAACGGATGGGTTGGTTTTTCACCCCTAGTATGAAGTTTTCAAAATCTGACGTATCCCATTTTGATGTCTCCTCTCTTTTTTGTCTACGAACAACTAGCTTGCAACAAGCTGTTTACAACTAGTATACACACGTCGTATCAAATCAATGGTAAAAAAATGTAGCCATGATCGAAAACATAAGATTTTAAGCTTATTTATGTCTCGTTTGTTTTCACAACTCTTCTCAATTTATTTCATTTAATTATTATAATTTTTTTAAATTTTCGCATAAAATAAAAATAAACAATTCAACTTTTTAAAATGTTAAAATAAAAATAATATTAAAAAGATATATTCTAACAATATTTAATTCAACTTTTAACTTTAATCTTAACTCATCTCATCTCATATACGAAAATAAACGAGGCTACTGTATTTCTCATACTTTTATCATGATATTTATTATTTATTTACTCATGTATCATGGGAAATCTTAATATAAACATCTTTTCATATTATGGATGAATTCAAGCCTCACTAATACATTGGTTTGGATGACTAAGTATAAGGTGTTCAATTTAACTTGTAATGCAAAATACACACCAAGCAAACTACACGCCATATATTATTATAAAAAAATTTAATTATTGAAAGAAAAGGATATTATACATGTAATTTTAAAATGTATAAGTTTCGCATAACCTCCTTGAAACAAATTAAAGCTACTATTAAAAATTAAATATTGTTGTATAGATCTTAAATCTACTGATTATATTAAGATTATATTTAGATAATGAGTTGATATGAGGTGAGTTGAGATAAACTATGAGAATTAAATAAAATTCTTTTAAAAAATTATTTTTAATATTATTATTATTTTAAAATTTAAAAAAAATTAAAATTTTTATTATATTTTATTTAAAATTTTATGATAATAAAATGAGATGAATTAAAAATATTTTTCAATCCAAACTTAGAATTAAAAAAAAAAAAAAAAGTGCATAAAATGTACACATTCTAAAACAATACATTTAATTTAAAAAACAAAAACCTTGCACTTTCGGTCCCCTACTTGAAACGCAATCCTAATCTGAGAGAGCGGTGAGGTGATGTGATGTGATTGCGATTCACTATGTTCACAAATTGGAAAGGAAAACGCTATGCCGCAGAAGTTTTCTAACGAAATTTTTTATCCATTTTTTTAAAATTTTTAAAAACTTAATCATTAAATAAATATTTTTAAATGAATAAGTGTTTTTTTTAATTTTTAAAAAATATTTAAATAGTTTAAAAATATTGCGAAAGAAAAGAAAAAAAAAAAATTAAGTGTTCGGTAAAGGATTCCTACAGAAATCCTTCAATTGGAGAAGTGGCCTAACACATCATATCAGGACTTGGTCCTTGTGAACCTTATTAATATTACTTCTACTGCTGATCTGGTCTCATCAATGTCTTGGTTAAATGCTCATGCTTTCAGATAATTGGTTCTTGCTGGGGACAATGCATGACAGACATGACTTCAGTTCATAGATTGCCCCCCCACCCCACAAAAGCTAATTGTATGAATTATAAACAACCATTTGTCAAGGGCACACCCAATGGGGAGAAAGATAATGCACAGATGAATTTCAAATGTCAACTTGACCACGCTTTTTTTTTCTCTTGCCATCCGAAGATCTTGAGGAAATTGGCATTCTTTAATTTAGCATAAACTTATGCATTCTTACCTCTACACTTATATGGCGGAAGAAAAAATTTAAGTTCTGTTGAACTTTGGGCCTCATGCAATATGCACGTTCCATAATGAATAGATAGAGTTTCCTTAGATTTTCACGGTCGAAGGTACCAATATGGGAGAAAAAAAAGCCCTCTTTGATGCATGCATGCATGGACATGTTGGCATCGATGCAATTAATCGACAAATACGTGCAATTAGAGATAGAGAACTCCAGTTAAATTTTCACCAGCCACCCACTTTTTTAAAACCCTTTTGGTACAACAGCGCCATTAATGACTACTGTAGCTCTAGGGAGGGCCAGGTTGAATAATTGAAAGCACCACTGGTCTCCTGCACTGCACTGCACCCACTTCATTTCCCAGTTTCCATCGACTCCCCTGTGTGCCTGCCAAAATTCCTGTGCTGTTGAGGCCTTAAAAAATGAAACACCAAGTCTCTTTTGCACGTGTTAGCGTATGGCAATGTGGTCCACAACCACAGGCATCATCAATACCTTCCCTCTTCCTCGTTAGGGAACACCTATTATTTTAAGGGCCTCGGTTTCCTGCAGTGGCAAGCCACCCTGTTCCAGTTTCTTTTCATCTTTCTTGATATCACCCATCCTTTTCAAAGTGTACGGACATGCACTGTAGTTTCGACCCATGAATTCTCTTCACTTCGGGCTCTATGACTTAAGAAGGGAATTAAATAGGACTGGATTCCTTTTTTTGAGGAAAAAAAAAAAAAAAATTGGCATGTAGTTTATGGACAAAGAAGTTTTGTTGCTAGGGGACTGTGCTAATCTTTTGGGTGTGGAAGATTTGGCTTTTCACAGTCAAATAGGGTCATAAACAAGCTTTGGCCTTGCCATTACGAAGTGACAAATTTAGCACTATTGTTGAGAGATAAAGACCAAGACTTTTTTTCCCCCACTTTCTTTCACTTCAGTATAAAAATATAGTGGATTGTCTTGGGTTAAGTAAATAGTTAGAGATGCTTAGTGTAATGGGTCCAAAAAGAATATGATATTTTCCATCTTTTTAGTGAACAGGCGTACAATAATAACTGGAAGGAAGCTTGGGGAGCAGGGAAACAGGCAATTTGTGGTAGGGTCCTACCTAGATCGTGATTTCCCAGCACTGCCGCCTACTTCATGTGGCCAATAATCAAGGCTAAGACCTTCATTTTCTTGGTATGATAATGGGTTCTCTTGAAGAGTAATTACATGCATGTAGAGTGTGCAAGCATTATGCAATCATTTTGAAAAAAAATAAATTTTATTATTATTTTTTTTATATGAATCTCGTATTTATTCAATTTTTTTAAAGTGATTGTTCGGTGTTTGTACCCTCACGACTACAACTATCATTTTTCTTTCTTAAACACATTCTATCTCTCTCTAAGCTTTCAAAGAATCTACCAATCTATATATCTCTAAGGTTAAAGGTTTAACTAAATTAACATCTAATAATTTTAAGACTTTTAGATTAATGATTTAGTCTTTAATAAATAGTTTACGTGAACACCAAAGGGGTAGAAAATCTGAAAAGAAAGAAGAATATGAAAAGACAGGGTCGAGCAAAGCTATGGCTTAAACCACGTTATAGCAAAAATCTTCATTGCTACTGTATCTTGGTTAATAATGCAGTTGATTCTCTCTTTGATTTCCTGTCAGAAACGATGTCGTTTGTTTTTATATATGAGATTAATTGAGATTAAAATTAAAAAATTAATAAAATATTATTAGAATATATATTTTTAGACTTATTTTTATTTTAAAATTTAAAAAAAATAAATTTTTTATTTTTACAAAAATTTAAAAAAATTATAATAATTAAATAAAATGTGTTAAGATGAACGGTCAAAACAATTTAGGAAGTTAATGCCAAATCTCAAAATTTATTATTGTGTCTTAGAAAAAGATCCGTTGTGGGTTTGTTTTTGCACGCTTCCTCGCCAAATCATCTTTTATTCTTTCCCCATCTGCAAAAGACTCAAAGATTAAAGCATCACTGTGATATCTTTTTAAGTTAATTTGTCACCACCAACAAACTAACAAGAGAAAAATAGATGCATTATAAATTGAAAAAATCTATGCATAAGTTTACACACCACACACCATATTTTTTTTATTTATTTTTATTTGTTTCTCTTATTAAATGTGTATTATATAGATGATGAATAAAAAAATATAAATATTTCAAGAAGACTAAAATAAAAAAAATTTTAAAAAAATAAAAAATATTTTAATGTGTGATGTGTATACTTATACATAATAATGCTCTTATAAATTTGAAGAAGACTTCTTAAGACAGACCAAACTTCATGGTTGCGAGATTTGGATCACTTTTGAAAGGTCTCTGGCTTTATGTGTTTTCGTGCTGAGAACATGGTTGAAGAAATTATGCTATTGCAACGAACAGAGAGACGTAGCTGTAATCACTTGACGCAACTCTGTAAGCTGAAAATATGGCGAAAAGACTATTGCAATAAATGTTGATTTCGTGCCAAGACTCTTTTGCCATAATTGTGCTACCGTAAGTCTTACGTCACTTTATCTTTATTTTATTGATTTGTTATTTTATTTAAATATACATTTAAATATTAAAATAAAAATATAAAAATGACAAATTTATATTAATTTGATCTTGTTTGATTTTAGAAATAAGATGAGTTAAGATTAAAATTAAAATTTTGAATAAAATATTATTAAAATATATTTTTTAATAATATATTTATTTTAAAATTTAAAAAAATTAAATTATTTATTTTATTTTATATAAAAATTTAATAAAGTTATAATGATGAGATTGAAGGTTCTTAAAATTTTCAAAATTTTAAATTTTAATCTTAAAAATAAACAAGACCTAAGTAGATATATATGGTGTAAGATTTCGTTGTATAATTTCTTATTGTCGATTTTGTACTATTACTGCAGCCATAACACACGAGAGCTGGATATTAAAAGCTAATGAGACGGAAAAAAAAATTCCTAGGTGGAGAATTGAAGAAGAAGAAGAAGAAAAGTTTTAAGGTTAAATTTGGATGTTGAGCTGATCTCAATTATTTATGAATAGTAGTGAGTTGAGTAGTTGAAAAGATTATGTAGGGCTCTTCTAAACTGAGTTTAAAATGTGTTTAGATGTTAAGATATAATTAATACTTTTTATGAGAAGTTTAAAAAGGTTATGAATTTCACGTATAAAAATATATTAAGTTGAAAAAGATTGTGAATCTACGTGTAATAAGATTTTGAGTTAAGATGAATTTAATAATTTAAAATTTTAATATTTAAATATTAGACTCAACTTAAAATTAAATTGATAACAAACATTATAATCAAACATTACCTAAAACAATTAATTAGTACATACGAAATTAGATATTTTTTTTTTGGAAGGAAGAGAAGAGTGGGATGGAGGAGACGCCAATTAACCCTTTAAACATCACGCAATCTCACTTTTTGGGAATACTTTTACAATATTTATCACTGTTGGTGCAAAAGTTTCATATATTCTTAGTTGTTCATCAAATCATCCAATATATTTATCTATTTACAATATTAATTTGAATAAAAAATTTAAAGAATTTCGATCCATCAAACTTGAATCGTAAGGTCTCGTTTGTTTTTTGAGATGAGATGAGATGAGTTGAGATTAAAGTTAAAAAGTTAAATAAAATATTGTTTGAATATATTTTTTAATATTATTTTTATTTTAAGTTTTGAAAAAATTAAATTATTTATTTTATTTTGTATTAAAATTTTAAAAAATTGTAATAATTAGATAAGATGATATGAGATGAATTTGAAAAAATTAAATTTTTTATTTTATTTTGTATTAAAATTTTAAAAATTATAATGATAAAATTAATATAAAATGAAATGTTAAAAAAAAAACGACACGTGGGGAGCCTTGGGACCGACTCATTAAAGATTATTTCCCTCAGCAAAAGTGGAATTTTTATAAATTGTTTTGGACCCAACATTTCAGAAAATTCTGAAAAGTAACTTAAAAAGAAAGAGCATGCCAATTCCCAAGAAATACACAAGCCTCTTGCATTCGCCTTTTAAACTTCATTGTGCATTCCGCGATGGGCGGATAGATAGGGTGGCGCGGGTGGCGTTCGACCCGTAAAAACGAAAAGCGTCCCACGCGCGCACACGCTCAGCCCTCACACCTCTGGCTCTAACCCCACGAGATCGCACCCAAAAATTAATTATCCAACACGCCAGTCACAGCCAGTGAGCCACGGCTAACTTGTTGAGAAAAAAATTGCCCAAATCTCGATGCCTTGCCTTTGGCTATAAGCAAAGAGAGAGAGAGAGAGAGAGACGTAGAGGAAGCGAGAAAGTGCCCATTACTCATTCTAATCGGCACTCTCACACTCGAAAGATATTTTATCGATCATTTATGGCATTGAAAAGAAAGGAAAAAAACTTAAATGTGATTTGAAGCATTTCGAACCAAAACAGCCTTGCAAATCGCCCGAAACCATGCTCTCATAATGATGATTCGTCCGTTAATGGTCACCTTTGCTACCTCGCCTTCATATTACGACCGTAAGAGACTCCTCATTAACAAGTTAAGCTTCGTTTCTCAACGTAAGTATCAGAGCCTAAAGCTGCCTTTTTTTTGCAGTAATTCTTTCCGCAACCCAAATTTTTTTTTTTTTAATCTTCTCGTTTTTCAGGGTGCGAGGAATTATCACAGGCTGAAGCTCTCTGAGACAGTGATTCAAGCATATCTGAGACTTAGCTCTGACCCAGAAAGGGATCGTTCAAGTTGAACGAGGCCTTCTGATCGGGAGCTTGGGTGCGAATTCCGAGGATGCTGACGTGTATAGCGTGCTCGAAGCAGCTCAACAGCAATGGATCTCTGCACCAACAGGACGACGACGACGCCGTTGGGACCCCGAGGACCAAGCAGGCAGTTAAAACGATCACGGCACAGGTACACTCGAAAGTACTAGTATCTGTTTGAATCTATGAAAAATGTGGCGAAGTTATAGGAAACCCGAGTTCTGAATCGTATGGTTTTTCTTGCCTAGAGGCTATAAATCGAAAGAATATTACCGTTCTAACCCAATACTTACTGTTTGGCTTATCTGAGTCTGTCAGTATTTTGTAAAATGAGAAAATAGATGGAAACAAGAAGACCCAGAGTGGATTTTCTTTCATATCACTTTGATTTGTCGGCAAACAAACAGAGGAGACGAGACCCAGAGTTCGTTTTCTTTTCATTTTCTCTAGAACCGTCAGTAACCAAAGAGGGGCAATGGCTTCTGTTCCGTTCTTAGTTTTTGGGAATTGACGGTGGAGAAAGAATATAATTACGCTAAATCTGCAACGACTGTATAATCTGGCTAGGATTTTGAAGATTTACAAACCATAATATAGTTTTAAAAAAAACCCGGATTTTTTTTCCTTCCATCCCTCATTCTCCTCCATTCTATTGGGGAAAAAAGAATCTTGGGGTGTAAAGTATTGGTTCCACTTTCAGATCAAGGACATCGCATTGAGGGCTTCAGGTGCTTACAAGAATTGCAAGCCGTGTGCGGGATCACCTAAGGATAGCGGGAACAGGAACTATGCCGACTCTGATGCAGGCTCAGTCTCGGCGAGGTTCCACTGTGCGTATCGCAGAACGGGGAGCTCAAACTCCACGCAGAGGATGTGGGGGAAAGAAATGGAGGCAAGGTTAAAAGGGCTTTCAAGTGGAGAAGGGACACCTGCCTCGGTGAGTGGACGCACCGAGTCAATTGTGTTCATGGAGGAAGACGAGCCTAAGGAATGGGTGGCGCAAGTGGAGCCTGGTGTGCTCATTACTTTTGTTTCCCTGCCTCAGGGAGGGAATGATCTCAAGCGGATTCGTTTCAGGTACTTTCTATTGTTTAGAATTGATGTGATATTCTTAAAAACTCGGATTGTTTTTCTGATCATGATCAGAAGTTTGTGGTGTGGTAGTGAGAATTATGGTTGAGCTATTGCCATATTGTCCTTTGTGGTTGGATTTTAGCATTTTGGTTGAGGTCTTGGGAATGACTTCATCACAGTCGTTTGTATGGTAACTCGCTTTGTTGCATTTGTCTCTTTACCATCTCACGTCAGCATACAATGGTAAAGTAATGTTCTTTATTTCCAATCTACGTAATAAAACCAACAAAATTCTGACTGGATTTGAAATAATCATTTTTTAATAAACTTTTTTTTTTTTTTCTTGTAAAAAAAGATTTGAACTAGTTTTATCGATATGTTGGAATCAGTATTACTATTTTGTTTCGTTATATGTAAGGATGATTACAACGAAACTACTGTTTATTATATGCATTTTAACGGTATAATACAATGCATATACCGTTGAAGTTGATATGAGATGAAAATTGAATAAAATATTAATTTTTAATATTATTATTGTTTTGAGATTTGAAAAAAGTTGAATAGTTTATTATATTTTGTGTGAAAATTTAAAAAAATTGTAATGATTAGATAAGATGAGTTGGGGGGCTTTTGTATCCAAACTGGGCTTAAAATTCCAGGGCCCCAACTTATGCTCTCTCTAGACATCCAAGTCGAAACCCTTTAATTAAATAAATTTTGAGAGTCAAACCACAACAGGCAGTGTAATTTTCCAGGCTAGAATCAGTTCGGTAATGGAATGTCATTCGCCTCGTGTAACACAGGACAGATCGATAGTTGGTTTTACACCCTTGGTTCTAGAATTGAAGGAAAAGGGTGTACTATCGAGGCCTGAAGGAGATGTAGGATCCACTATCACCCCAGAGGTGAAGGGACTTGTTGTCACCCCAGAATCTCCAATGGAGACCCCGATACCATTAGAGAGAACCAATGGAGTTACTGGAGAACCAATGGATTTGACGTTGGTGCCTTATGTAGAGGAATGTCTAGAGTTGAGAGTGTAGTTAGATACTGTGACTCCCCTAATCTCTCTTCCTCCAATAGTTGATTGGATTTTGCCTAAAGTTAATGAGATTCAGCAATTTGTGGGAATTTCACATGGAGGATGTGAAGACCAATTTAAAGAACTAATTACTGCAAGCGAGGCAAGCCGCATGCTTGAAACCAAATTAAGTTTCAAGAAAAGCAGGGAGTTACAGCGTCTTTTTTCAACAATCAACTACGATGCTAAAGGTGTTAACTCAACTAGAGGAAAGTCTAAAGGGAGGGCATTGTGAAGACGGGGGGAATCAAGGTGTTAGGGTTGGTGTTCGGGTAGAGTTTTAGTTCTACGGAAAGCTAGGGGTTGGGTCGGGTCTGATGTATTTTGGGTGGTTTTTTATGGACTTTTTGGGTCTCTAGGGGCTTGGTGGGTCATTTTGGACAAGGTGTTTTCTTGTATACTTTCAGTGTACTTGGTTTCTCCTTTTAATATATACAATATTTTTACTTATTAAAAAAAAAAAAAAAACTATTCAAGGAATGGATAATTCCATTCCTACCTCATGATGATCTTCAGTGGGTTTTGGCTAATTTCAAGCTAGCTTTCCTCAAACCATGGACAAGTCGGTTGAACTAGCAGCCATGTGTACTTGTTCCCCGCTCTTTCATCGTTTCAAATAGCTTGAACTTTTATATAATCGAAATCTGCTCATTTGATTTTCAAGCATTCTTCTAAGGATGATTTTTAGTAGATGGTTGCGGTTTCTAATTATCATTTGTGTAATTTGATTAGCCGTGAAATGTTTAATAAATGGCAAGCTCAAAGATGGTGGGCAGAGAACTATGACAAGGTCATGGAGTTATACAATGTACAGAGGTTCAATCACCAGGCTGTCCCACTTCCAACCCCGCCTAGATCTGAAGATGAGGTTAGCTTTAACCCAATGTAATAAGCAAATTTCTTACCATTAGCAACGCAAGGATAACAATGTTCAAGTAATTTTTCTTTCACTTATACTTTTTCTTGTTTTTACTATTGCCTGGATGCTTGTTCCTGAATATGCTGGGCCTGGAATTAATTGATTTTTAATCTCTTATCCCTTTAAAATCATTCTATTTTAATTATTCATTGAAGTCATTATTGCTCTCTCTCTCTCTTTCCAAAGTCTTAGGCAATGTTTGGATGTTGAGGTTATATATGATAATTTGTGAATGTAGTGAAAAAGTAATAAATAGTAATGAAAAAGTAGTAAATAGTTTGTGAATAGTAGTGAGACTACTTCACTTACCAAACAGTCGTTTTTTTATTTCATGCACAACTTCACACCCATCAACTGTGGTGATGAGTCATGGCAGAATGGATTGTTGCCTTCACATTATGTAAAAGCATCCCAGAGAGCCGTTTTATATCCTTTCTTTCTCCTTTTTCTTAGGTGAAATCTTTTCATTTCAGTGAAAGCCAGGATGATTTGTATTGATTGGTGTTTAAAGTACTTTCTCTCTCTTTCAGAGCTCAAAGATTGAATCTTCCAGGGACAGCCCTGCGACTCCACCACTAAGCAAAGAACGCCTGCCCCGCCACTTCCAGCGTCCACTGGGAATGGGCTATTCTTCATCAGATTCACTTGACCACCACCCTATGCAATCCCGTCATCTCTTTGATGCAGCCGGTCTAGCTTCAACACCTGAACTTTCCAGCATCAGTGGAGCAAAGACTGAGACCTCGTCTGTAGATGGATCTGTTAGGACCAGTTCATCAAGAGAGGCAGAACGCTCTGGAGAGCTTTCCGTGAGCAATGCCAGTGATTTGGAATCTGAATGGGTTGAACATGATGAGCCGGGAGTCTACATCACAATTAGAGCACTGCCAGATGGCACCAGGGAACTTCGACGCGTCAGATTTAGGTAAGCAAGTTTCTGTACATGGCCTGGTATTTCGTTTAAGAATAGCAGGGACCATCGAAATCTAATTGTCTGCACCTGATTCATAAGTTAATTCAAATACCTTGCGAATGATAGAAAAAAATAAAGCCACTTGGAAAACTGGCCTGCATATATTCCATCATGACTGACCTGGATTTTAAAATTTCAATAATCCGTTTTGTTAGCAGAAGAGAGACTCACTGAATACAAAGTTCATTGCACTAATTAGTTTCACACGCCTTTGAATCAAATATTTATTTGGATTTCCTTGTTATGCAGCCGAGAAAGGTTCGGAGAAATGCACGCAAGATTGTGGTGGGAAGGAAACCGGGGTCGGATACAAGAACAGTACTTGTAACTCAGCCAAACTTTGAGGAGGTTGTCTTCCCCCTTGAGCAAATCTGGTGACCTGCACAGCTTCAATACCAAATCTTTTAAATGGCAACTATGCCTTGGATACCTCTTTTGTGTTTCTTAACCTGTAATCTTTATCATTATTATGAGATCTAGTTTCTCCTCTCTTCTCTTCTTGGGTAGATACTGTTTAACTGCTGGTAGCTTTGTAATTTGGTTAGCGGGGGGGCACAAATGAAGGTTAGGGGAAATGTTAAATTACCAGAGTATAGCTATCCAAAAAAATCATGATTGTAAAATTCGATCATCTGCACTGTTTCCTTTAGTCTATTGATACAGATCAAAATCAAGCATGTACTAGAGAAGAACAAAAATCCCATATAACACTTTTGGAAATGCCTTTTCAAATCTAGTACCTGATTGCCATGGGACAACCAATGACAAAACAAAGGGCGCCTTTTAGGTGATGTTTGTATAGTGAGTTGAGATGAGATGAAAGTTGAATAAAATATTTTTTTAATATTATTATTACTTTGATATTTGAAAAAATTGAATTGTTTATTATATTTTGTGTGAGAATTTGATAAAGTTGTAATAATGAGATGATATGAAATAAGATGAGATGAAACACTTTACTATCCAAACAGAGCTTTAGGTTCGGTTTGGATATAAAAAGTGTTTCATCTCATTTCATCATTAGAATTTTCTCAAATTCTCATACAAAATATAATAGACAATTTAAATTTTTCAAATTTCAAAATAATAATAATATTCAATAATAATATTCTAATAATATTTTATTCAATTTTTATCTTAACTCGTCTTATCTCAACGCACTATCCAAATAACACTTTACTCTAACATTTTCAAGTGGAAAGAAACTTAACAAACAAGCTAAGTGATGTGATGGCTAACACCATTAACATTGTTGTCATTTGCCTTCTTAGTAGAAATTGCATGGAAAACACTTTGAGCATCATTTGCATAACCTATAGATTTGAGTATGAAGATCTCGAGTTCATGTGGGTATCTTATGTTTTTCAACAATCCTATGCACTTGAAGTGAACCAGTCTGCTAGCCTTTACATTAAAAAAAGCTTCATCAAAAGACCATCCTTTCATCCTCGAGTGCTAGGGATAAAATTTGATGGATAACATTGAATTTAATGCATGTTGTAGTAGCCAAGTGCTAGTGTGTCCTTACATATTTGGAATATCAAAGTGTTGTTTCCGTTAACAAGCAATTTGCATGGCTTCATCATTAAGCTAGCAGAGATTGACAAGAGCAGAAACATGAGATTCTTGAGAAGGATGTCATCCATGAAAGTTCAGACCAAAATTGCACCGAACAGTATGTCAATATATAGTGAATAGATCAAAAGTGTTAAACCATCACATGTAGACGAGGAGTCTGAACCACCACCTAAAATGGAAGTTGTTGCTACTGCTGCACCACTTCAGGTACTGCATGCAAGTCATGCAGCACAAAGTGTGCAATCACGTTGCAATGCATACTCTGCCACTACCACTCTGTTGAACTCAACGATAAGCACCAAAAGAATTGCACCATCTAGAATTCTCTAAACCAATCATTTCTTATAGCCTTTATAGTACTTGTAAATTCTCGCATAGAATATTCACATTTTATACCATATGCATGTGTAGTATAAATGGAGAGGCAGCGCCTCATTATAAAAACATAATAGTGAATAGAAACAGAAGAGTTTTTCTCCAAACGTTTCAACATGGTATTAGAGCATACCAAGGACTAATGGTCCACAATGTCTGATTCCTCCAGCACAGTTTCTTCTTCCTCTCCCTCCCCTTTCATCCCTTCCTTTATCAAATCTTTCCCACATACTCTTTGTTAAACTAAACCCAGAAAACTATCTCTTATGGAAAGTTCAACTTGTTCCCTACTTTCATGGCCAAAGGTTATTCAAATACGTTGATGGGCCTTGCTCAGCTCCTCCCTCTCTTCTTCTTGACTCTTCACCCAACCCAGAATATCAAACCTGATTCTAACAAGATTAGCTGGTTATGTTGGCTTTAATATCTTCCCTTTTCGAATCAATCATTGCCCAAGTAGTTGATTGTGCTACTACTCGTGATGTCTGGTTATCACTCGAGTCCTCTTATGTCTTCCTCTTCTCAAGCTCATCTTGTTCAAACGCAACTACAACTTTCTTCACTCAAANTTTAAAATCATTCTATTTTAATTATTCATTGAAGTCATTATTGCTCTCTCTCTCTCTTTCCAAAGTCTTAGGCAATGTTTGGATGTTGAGGTTATATATGATAATTTGTGAATGTAGTGAAAAAGTAATAAATAGTAATGAAAAAGTAGTAAATAGTTTGTGAATAGTAGTGAGACTACTTCACTTACCAAACAGTCGTTTTTTTATTTCATGCACAACTTCACACCCATCAACTGTGGTGATGAGTCATGGCAGAATGGATTGTTGCCTTCACATTATGTAAAAGCATCCCAGAGAGCCGTTTTATATCCTTTCTTTCTCCTTTTTCTTAGGTGAAATCTTTTCATTTCAGTGAAAGCCAGGATGATTTGTATTGATTGGTGTTTAAAGTACTTTCTCTCTCTTTCAGAGCTCAAAGATTGAATCTTCCAGGGACAGCCCTGCGACTCCACCACTAAGCAAAGAACGCCTGCCCCGCCACTTCCAGCGTCCACTGGGAATGGGCTATTCTTCATCAGATTCACTTGACCACCACCCTATGCAATCCCGTCATCTCTTTGATGCAGCCGGTCTAGCTTCAACACCTGAACTTTCCAGCATCAGTGGAGCAAAGACTGAGACCTCGTCTGTAGATGGATCTGTTAGGACCAGTTCATCAAGAGAGGCAGAACGCTCTGGAGAGCTTTCCGTGAGCAATGCCAGTGATTTGGAATCTGAATGGGTTGAACATGATGAGCCGGGAGTCTACATCACAATTAGAGCACTGCCAGATGGCACCAGGGAACTTCGACGCGTCAGATTTAGGTAAGCAAGTTTCTGTACATGGCCTGGTATTTCGTTTAAGAATAGCAGGGACCATCGAAATCTAATTGTCTGCACCTGATTCATAAGTTAATTCAAATACCTTGCGAATGATAGAAAAAAATAAAGCCACTTGGAAAACTGGCCTGCATATATTCCATCATGACTGACCTGGATTTTAAAATTTCAATAATCCGTTTTGTTAGCAGAAGAGAGACTCACTGAATACAAAGTTCATTGCACTAATTAGTTTCACACGCCTTTGAATCAAATATTTATTTGGATTTCCTTGTTATGCAGCCGAGAAAGGTTCGGAGAAATGCACGCAAGATTGTGGTGGGAAGGAAACCGGGGTCGGATACAAGAACAGTACTTGTAACTCAGCCAAACTTTGAGGAGGTTGTCTTCCCCCTTGAGCAAATCTGGTGACCTGCACAGCTTCAATACCAAATCTTTTAAATGGCAACTATGCCTTGGATACCTCTTTTGTGTTTCTTAACCTGTAATCTTTATCATTATTATGAGATCTAGTTTCTCCTCTCTTCTCTTCTTGGGTAGATACTGTTTAACTGCTGGTAGCTTTGTAATTTGGTTAGCGGGGGGGCACAAATGAAGGTTAGGGGAAATGTTAAATTACCAGAGTATAGCTATCCAAAAAAATCATGATTGTAAAATTCGATCATCTGCACTGTTTCCTTTAGTCTATTGATACAGATCAAAATCAAGCATGTACTAGAGAAGAACAAAAATCCCATATAACACTTTTGGAAATGCCTTTTCAAATCTAGTACCTGATTGCCATGGGACAACCAATGACAAAACAAAGGGCGCCTTTTAGGTGATGTTTGTATAGTGAGTTGAGATGAGATGAAAGTTGAATAAAATATTTTTTTAATATTATTATTACTTTGATATTTGAAAAAATTGAATTGTTTATTATATTTTGTGTGAGAATTTGATAAAGTTGTAATAATGAGATGATATGAAATAAGATGAGATGAAACACTTTACTATCCAAACAGAGCTTTAGGTTCGGTTTGGATATAAAAAGTGTTTCATCTCATTTCATCATTAGAATTTTCTCAAATTCTCATACAAAATATAATAGACAATTTAAATTTTTCAAATTTCAAAATAATAATAATATTCAATAATAATATTCTAATAATATTTTATTCAATTTTTATCTTAACTCGTCTTATCTCAACGCACTATCCAAATAACACTTTACTCTAACATTTTCAAGTGGAAAGAAACTTAACAAACAAGCTAAGTGATGTGATGGCTAACACCATTAACATTGTTGTCATTTGCCTTCTTAGTAGAAATTGCATGGAAAACACTTTGAGCATCATTTGCATAACCTATAGATTTGAGTATGAAGATCTCGAGTTCATGTGGGTATCTTATGTTTTTCAACAATCCTATGCACTTGAAGTGAACCAGTCTGCTAGCCTTTACATTAAAAAAAGCTTCATCAAAAGACCATCCTTTCATCCTCGAGTGCTAGGGATAAAATTTGATGGATAACATTGAATTTAATGCATGTTGTAGTAGCCAAGTGCTAGTGTGTCCTTACATATTTGGAATATCAAAGTGTTGTTTCCGTTAACAAGCAATTTGCATGGCTTCATCATTAAGCTAGCAGAGATTGACAAGAGCAGAAACATGAGATTCTTGAGAAGGATGTCATCCATGAAAGTTCAGACCAAAATTGCACCGAACAGTATGTCAATATATAGTGAATAGATCAAAAGTGTTAAACCATCACATGTAGACGAGGAGTCTGAACCACCACCTAAAATGGAAGTTGTTGCTACTGCTGCACCACTTCAGGTACTGCATGCAAGTCATGCAACACAAAGTGTGCAATCACGTTGCAATGCATACTCTGCCACTACCACTCTGTTGAACTCAACGATTTGCACCAAAAGAATTGCACCATCTAGAATTCTCTAAACCAATCATTTCTTATAGCCTTTATAGTACTTGTAAATTCTCGCATAGAATATTCACATTTTATACCATATGCATGTGTAGTATAAATGGAGAGGCAGCGCCTCATTATAAAAACATAATAGTGAATAGAAACTGAAGAGTTTTTCTCCAAACGTTTCAACATGGTATTAGAGCATGCCAAGGACTAATGGTCCACAATGTCTGATTCCTCCAGCACAGTTTCTTCTTCCTCTCCCTCCCCTTTCATCCCTTCCTTTATCAAATCTTTCCCACATACTCTTTGTTAAACTAAACCCAGAAAACTATCTCTTATGGAAAGTTCAACTTGTTCCCTACTTTCATGGCCAAAGGTTATTCAAATACGTTGATGGGCCTTGCTCAGCTCCTCCCTCTCTTCTTCTTGACTCTTCACCCAACCCAGAATATCAAACCTGATTCTAACAAGATTAGCTGGTTATGTTGGCTTTAATATCTTCCCTTTTCGAATCAATCATTGCCCAAGTAGTTGATTGTGCTACTACTCGTGATGTCTGGTTATCACTCGAGTCCTCTTATGTCTTCCTCTTCTCAAGCTCATCTTGTTCAAACGCAACTACAACTTTCTTCACTCAAGAAAGACAATCTCTCTATCTCGGTTTACTATCGCAGTGTAAAAGAATTGGCTGACACAATGGCTGCTGCCGATCATCCCCTACCCTCCAATGAGTTTGTCCCTTACCTGTTAGCAGAATTTGGTCCTGACTATGATCCTCTAGTAACTTCAGTTACTACGAGAATAGACCCAATCTCAACAGACTCTCTTCTAGGACATCTTTTAGCCCACGAAACTAGACCGTAACACCATGCCACAAATGCCACTATTTCTCAGATACTTCAGCACAGTTTTCTACTCGTAGTCCATCCTTTGGTAATGGATGAGGTGCACGTGGCCGTAAGAAATTTGCATGCAATCGTGGGGGATGAAGTTCAAATAACCGTGGCTGTGACTCCTCAATCTACTTAGGTATCCCTTAACCCAGTTCTTTTATGTCTTCAACTGACACTTGTCCCGTGTGCCAAGTATGCAACAGGGCTGACCACACGGCTCTTACATATATTTATCGATTCAACCAGTCCTATATCACCGTTGCCCTTACCTTTGCTCATTACACTGCCTCTTCTTATGCCACAGATGGTTCTTGGTATCTTAACATGGTGGCAACCAACCACATAACTAGTGAGCTAGCTAACCTGAACCTCCACTCTATCGAATACCAAGGAACTGATCAACTACGTGTTAGTGGTGGATCTCTTGTTCCAATCACACAATCTGGTTTAGCTTTATTTCTTTCAACTTCTTTTTCATTCCTTTTAACAAAAAGTTTGTATTCATTTTAACAAAAATTCGGTGTGTTCCTTCATTCAACAAAAATCTTATTTTTGTTCAGCAATTTTGCACAGACAATCATGTTTATTTTGAATTTTTCTTTGGTCGTTTTCAGGTTAAAGGATTGCAACACGAGGAAAATCCTATTCCAAGGGACAACAAACAATGGCCTTTACACCTTCTCCACTTTGTCTCCTCAAGCATATTCTAGTGCATGTAACTCCATTCTGCTATGGCACTCACGCCTTGGACACCCATCTCTCAAGATTGTTCGTCAAGTTCTTCTCCAACATGCTTACCCTTTGATGAAATGTCTTCTATGTATTTTTGTAATACTTGTGTGATGGCCAAGCATCATCAAATTCCAACACCCACTAGAAAAATAAAATTTGTTGCACCTTTCTAGCTTGTATTTAGTGACTTGTGGGGGCCATCACCTCATGTTTCTGAGGATGTTTTAGGTTTTACATTTCATTTGTAGATGATTATTCAAAATATACTTGGCTTTTTCCTCTACAAACTAAATCTCAAGCTCTGCCTATTTTTGTTAAATTTAAAGTTTATGTTGAGTTGCAATTTCAAAATAAAATTAAACAAATCCAAACAAACTGGGGCGGGGAGTTCAGGTCTTTCATTGAGCTTCTCTCCACTTCTGGAATCTTGCACCGAATTACATGTTCTCACATACACACTCAAAACATCATTGTCGAGAGAAAACATAGACACATTGTTGACTCAGGACTAGCCTTAATTGCACATGCATTTGTCCCTATAACATTTTGGCCATATGCTTTCCAACACGCCGTAAGCTTAATTAATATGCTTCCATCACCTTCACTAAATCTTTCATCTCCATTCTTCATTCTTCACAAAAAAGAACCGGATTTTAAATTAATTCATGCTTTCGATTCGGCCTGTTTGCCCCTCACACGACCTTATAATAAAAACAAATTTAATTTTCGGGCCCATCAATGTGTCTATTTTAGTGTTAGTCTAGCCCATCATGGATGAACCTGCTACCACATCTCTTCCAAACGTGTACATATCTCCAACGATATCAAGCATGATGAGGCCTCATTCTTTTTTTCAAACCTATCAAACTCCAACTCTGAGCCCATTACTGAAACCAACAGCACATTTCTTCCCATTTTTACCTATAACCCAAGTCAAACACATCAAGCCCAATCTCTACTCGGCCCAGTACTAATACAACCTCATTTGTCTTCT
>QEOT01123406.1:39925-59522 GCA_003123785.1 Pterocarya stenoptera | reverse complement strand
AGAAATGCTTGGTCTACATAGAAATCTTACGTAAGAAAGTTTACAAACTAACGTAGCTTAATGTGATCCGTCAAATTTTAAAGCTAATTTTATTGAAAAGTATATTGACGCATCACATTAAGCCCCGTTAGTTTGTAAGCTTCAAGATGTAAGGTATTTGTGGAGACCTAGAATTTCTCAACAATTAAATCTACTCTAAGGAATACTCATACTCTTCTAAATATGAACCCAGCCCTATATTAGGTGCTACTAGTTCTAGGAGTCTATTCTTATTAGTTTTTTTTTTTATGTCGGAGAACCTCTCCAAGGCAAGAACCTTCGGACCCACTCTTACAGAGTAAACCACAGTCCCATGAACCACACCCTCGGAAGTTTCCCTATATGGAACTGGTTAAATCACTAGCTTTTCACCAAGGGGTGTGGTCCCAAAGGATTGTTTGCACCCATGAGGTGTTAAACCTTGGACCTTGAAGAGAGTGATACCCCAAGACCAAGGTCTTCACCATTTGGGCCAACCCCTCGGGGTTCTATTCTTATTAGTTAATAGCAATATATCAATTGATACGATTTAGGCCAGCCATTATTTCACCCTACATATAAACAATAATGAAGTGATGTCCCTTTTACAAGAAGCCAAGTGCCACTAAGATCACCAGATGCAGAACACTTTTATGTTTCTGCAGATTAAATGATACAAAAAACTAAATATGCTTGCTCTTTAACATGTGAGTCCAGTTTTTGCATACTCACTTCCAGTCAGGTCAACAGCATCCTCTAAGCGAAATCCAATCGATTGCTCAAACGCCCCGAAATCCGAAACACGAAAAGAATGGATTGCATTTCCCTCGGTACAACTGAAAAGCATTCTCCAAATTAAGCCACCCAAGTTGTTATGCCATAGAACGCTAAACTAATTTCATATTGAGATGCCCAACTCATCAGAAGCCCTCCATAATTACATCAGAGATATCCTTTTGATTTAAATGCCATAAAAGAAAAGAAGATTGTGGAACATTTGTAGAAAAGGATTTGTGGGAGGAAGGGGAGAGGGAGGGGAGGATCCAAAGCACCCCTCGCCTCCGAAGTACTTCTAGGTGATGACATTAAACAATCCATATTCATAATCATTGTCATCAGATAACTTCCAGTCATGCCAGGCTGGGGTAAACCCAAGCAAAGCCCAACTTGAAGTTCCAGCTCCCAGCCACCCACGCCCTTTACACATAGCTCAACCCATCTTCTGTAATGGACACCAGACCGAGGTGGTCACATTACCCAATGTGATGGCAAAAACAGATTAGAATCTGGAAGCTCAGCCTCAAAGGCAAAAGGTGAACAGGAATTGGAATATAAAAGAATGCTCCACAGAAGATCTAAAATGAAGCTTTGTCAAAACAATTAGGATAAGAACGTAGGAAACTTCTGCAAAATGTAAAAGTCAATAATTATTTGAATTGATCAACTGGAAAGAACGAGAATCAGGGGGGAAGCACATCTCTCATGAGTTTCATAAACCTTAACTTTTAGACATCTATCATTCGCGATAAATTTGCTTCTGAATCATTTTGCAAAGTTTCTCTGAAAGCTTTGAAACATTTTAGGTGGTTAACTACCATTCCTGTCAGAAACCAAGACTGGTTTGCCACCACCAACAACCAAACATAAGATTTCCAAGAAATTCAGTTTAGTTTTTTCAGGATACGTAAATGTATATAAAGCTCTCTAATTGACACACACCAAAAAAAGTCAGTATCGAAATAATGCATAGAAGTGAGAGAGAGAATATCTCGTAAATTAAGAAACGGAAAGTCCCAGTGCATTTATAACTTTTAGGAACAAAAACAGCGAAGAAGTAAAAGAAAAAAGATCGCAGAGTAAAGATTATGAGGAAAATATACAGCGCATTGGAAATAGGTAATTGAGAATCGAAGCTCGGCATCACGCTTGCTGTTCCCACATCTTCTGCGCCAATCCTAATTGTTCGACTGCCCAGAAACCACCATCATCGTCAACTCCTTAGACCCCCCCCCCCTTCTCCCCCTCCCCCTCTCCCTCTCAGCCAAAGAAGAAACCCCAAAACCCGTACCCGAAGCAATCTGCAAGAATCGAAAGCAGAAAGAACAACTTTAAACCAGGCAAACTCAATCCAGAAGCTAAAATTAACGAAAGAACACAGAAAAACAATAATTACAGGAACTCCTGAAGATTCGAGTCCCTTGCACAGGTTAGTGGTCACCAACTACCAGCAAACCAACAGTACACTGAATCCCAAACCAAACCCAAACAGAAAAGGTCTTGAGAATCAAATCACCGTTTTGGTCTCAAAAACACCAACTTTAAAGCCAACGCAACAAGAACCAGATACTCAAACGTGGTTTAATTTTTGTTTGAAAAAAAAAAAAAAGAAACAGAAAAATCGCTAATTACAGAAGCAGATGGAAGTCAAATGCACGTATTGAGGTAACAAAAGCACAAACACAATAATAGCCAGAACCCCTAGTCACCAAAATCCTCAAGAATATCCAACTAAAGAAGTTCTAAGAAGTCAAACTCTGTTTGACATGTCATGGACTAATCCGACCCGGTCACAACAATACCCAGATGCCCAAATCAGTAAAAAATAAATAAAATAAAAACCCCTTAATTCCAAGCTTAAGAGGATCAACGTCACCCACTCTGAGTTGCATATTTAATTTAGCATAAGAATGATTATTTACTCGAATTTACAGAGAAGTTTTAACCAAACGAACCTGAGATGTTGACGACGCTATGATGATGGCACTCTGCGTATCATTGGATAAAGTGAGAGAGAAGAGAAGAGAGAGAGAGAGGGACGTCTTCTACCGTGGAAATCTTCCACTTTCCGATGACTAATGATTTTTTTATTTGCTTTTTCTAAGGTTTAGTGCTTTGACATGAATTGTTTTTTTCTGATTTTTCTAATTTTCACAAAGTTTTCTTCAATGCTACTGTGCCAAAGACACTGACACAGAAAGGATACAGCCAATCTCATCTTACATTTTACTGTCCAGTATTTGAGTTTTGATCCACTGCGGTCAGTTTCACAACCAGCCCACAAGGTCCCCCACTCGAGATTTTGCCCCACATTTATCTGCATAACATAATCAATGCTTTTGCACCTAAAACACGGCAATAAAACAACTATGGGTTGGCCCTAAAAAAAAAAATGCTATAAAACACCATAGGTCACCTGAGCCCAGAGCCCGGTTCCACTCCATCCCTTTTAAGTTCGTGAACTTTTATTTTTATAATGTATCATTTTAAATTTTATGCATAATAAAAACATCCTTTTTATTATATAAAAATAAATAATTATACACGTACAATCCTTATTATAACCTTTTACACAACCATATTTATATTGAAAATATTTCTAAAAAACGATAGTACTTTTATAAACTATTTTATAAAAATGTCCCTAATATAGAGTTGTGTAGAAAATTATAAATAGAATTTTATATATATCATTTTCTAATATTATAAAAACAAAAAAAAAAAACAAAAAGTTAAGTTATTCCGACCATTTTTCAAATAAGTGTGAAAGAAAAGGTTTTCCATAACTTAAATGCAACAAAGGGATTCTCCTCATTCTTAAATATGCAACTGCGTATCTACGAGATCTTATAATTATAAAGAGATCCAGAAATATTAAAAAAAAAAAAAAAGTAATAATTACCTTTCAAAATATTAAAGCATTAAATTTACCATCCTTCCCTTTTAAAGGGAAAGAGAACAGTTATAAATATAAAATAAAATAAATTCATAATTTAATGCAGTTTCATAGAATTTGTTAGATTTATTATAAATTTATAGAATGTATTTGATAGATGACTATTAAAATTCTTCCATGTTCATGTATTCATATTTCTCATATTCATGTATCCATTTAATTCATGTATTGTTATTCCCTAGATTTATGTATTCATGTATCCTCCATACGTATAAAATGATGTCTTAAGAAGCATTTATAGTAGACTTACAACAAGGAAATTGAGAGAAATAATATTTAGTTTCTGAAAAAATAATTCTATATATTGTGGTCTTTCAAACCTCTTGCTACTTTTCTTTAGTTTTACAACACGTTATCAGCACAAGACTCTAGCTAATTTTCGTGTTATTTGACGCTGAAAGCTATCTATGAGATTGCTATGATCACTATAAGTCATTCCACAATTTTATAATATCATTTTATAATTATCGTGATAAGAAAAATTATAAAAATCAAGGAGACCGTACTCAAAATTACTCAAAAAGAAACTTGTGTACCACGGGAAGTGGAACAATACTGAGATAAAAAATAATGATAATAAAGGCTCACAGAATAAGCCTGCGAATAACTATGAGGATAAATATTTTAGATGTGGTATAAATAGACATTGGTCACGTACCTGTCGTATACCAAAACATTTAGTAGACCTCTATCATGCCTCTATTAAAGAAAATGAAAAGGTAATCGAAATAAATTTTGCTGATCACAAGAATCCAATAGATTCAACTTATACCCCAAATGGAATGGTTCACACACATCTTGATGTTTCTGATTTCTTTGTGAATCCCAACGAAAATACAGATTTTCTGATCAGTGATGATTTTGGATACAATAATTAATTTTCTTTCCTTGTATTGTAATCGCATTATATTTTAGTTATTATCTTCGAATACACTGTAATTTGCCTTTATATTAATAAAGTTTTATATATGTTTTGTTTTTATTAATGACGCATAGATTTTATTGATAAATTGATCAATTTGAAGAAAATTGATGGAGATATATATCTCGCAGACAGTTGTATCACACATACAATTCTTAAATATAAGAAATATTTTTAATGTTTAATATTGAATAGAGCTAATGTCAATACCATATCCGGTTCTTCAAATCTAATTGAAGGCTCCGGAAGAGCAAATATAATGTTACCTAAGGGAACAAAATTTTGTATTGACGATACCTTGTGTTCTTTAAAATCTAAAAGAAATTTCTTAAATTTTAAAGATATTCGTCGTAATAGTTATCATGTTGAAACCATCAATGAAGGCAATAATGAATATCTTTACATTATTTTTATGATTTCGGGTCAGAAACTCATATTAGAAAAACTGTCAGCTTTCTCTTCGGACTTATATTATACAACTATGAGTACAATTGAATCAAATATTGTAATGTACTGAAAGTGCTATAATCCAAAAGATTTTATACTTTGGCACGATCGAGTTGGACATCCGGGATCAATTATGATGTGACAAATAATTGAGAACTCACATGGACATCCTCTAAAGAACCTGAATATTTTTTTACCAAGTGATATCCATGTGCATCATGTTCTCAAAAAAAACTTATTATCAAACTATCCCCTTCAAAGGTGGTAATTGAATCTCCATCATTTTTATAAAAAATTCATTGGGACATATGTGGGCCAATTCATCTGCCATGTGGACCATTTAGATATTTTATGGTTTTAATAGATGGATCAACTAGATGGTCACATGCTTGTCTACTCTCTACTCATAATGTTGCATCTGCTAGACTTCTTGCACAAATAATTAGATTACAAACACAATTTCCTGATTATCCAATCAAGTCTATTAGATTGGATAATGCAACAAAATTTACATCTCAACCCTTTGATGATTATTCCATGTCAATAAGAATTCATGTTGAACATTCAGTTGCCCATGTACATACTTAGAACGGTTTAACTGAATCGTTTATTAAACGATTTCAATTAATTGCTAGACCTTTGCTCATGAAAACAAAATTACCTACTTCTGTTTGGGGACATGCAATTTTACATGCTGCATCATTAGTTCGGATTAGACCAACTACCCATAATAAATACTCCTCATTGCAACTTGCTTTTAGTCAACCACCAAATATTTTTCATTTTCGTATTTTTGGTTGTGCTGTCTATATTCCGATTACAACTTTCAAATGCACTAAGATGGGCCATCAACGAAGACTTGGTATTTATATTGGTTTTGGTTCTCCTTATATTATTAGATACATTGAACCTTTAACTAGTGATATTTTTAAGGTACGTTTTGAAGATTGTCATTTTGATGAAACAATTTTTTCAGCATTAGGAAAAGATAATGTGCCTGTAGCACAAAAATAAACAACATGGAATGCATCGACATTATCTCAAATTAATCCTCATATAAATCAATGTGATTTGAAAGTTCAGAGGATTATTCATTTATAAGGTATTACAAATTAATTACCGGATGCATTTACTGATAGTAAGAAAATAATAAAATGGCATATTCCAGTTACTAATATCCCTACATGGATTGAAGTTCCTGTAGAACAATCAAGAAATCAAGTAGCAAATGAATCTAAGACATGCCTGAAGCGTGAAAGACCTATTGGCATAAATGATAAGATTTTCCGAAAAAGAAAAGCAAAAGAAATTAGTATTCTTGAAGAAATCATACTCACAAAACAAGCAATAAAATCAATTGATCCATCCAAACTTTTAACTCTAAATTCTCCTGAAAAAGAATCCTCTGAAGAGGAAACTCCTGAAGAGATATCTCCTGAAGAGAAACAGGTACCTGAAAATAATGAAATCTCAATAAATTATGTAAGTATAGGAGAATTATGGGATAGAAATAAAATTATTGTCGACAATATATTTTCATTTAAAGTTTCAATTGACATTACTAGAAATAATGATAAAATTGAACCGCAAATCGTTGCAGAATGTCGACGTAGAAATGATTTGCCAAAATGAAAAAAATGCAATTACTTGCAAAACGTGAAGTATTTGGACTTGTCATCCAAACACCTAAATGTGTTATACCTGTTGGATATAAGTGAGTATTTGTATGAAAACGTAATGAGAAAAATGAAATCGTGAGATATAAAGCACGACTTGTTGCACAAGGTTTCTCGCAGAAACTTAGTATTGATTTTCAAAAAACATATTTTCCTATAATGGATTCAATTACATTCAAATTTTTTATTAGTTTGGTAATAATGGAAAGTTTGGATATGCGTTTAATATATGTGGTTACCGCATATTTATATGGATTATTAGATAATGATATATACATAAAAATCCTTGAAGGATATAATGTAACACCCCAATTTTTACGTACTTTTTATTGAATGGCTTTTTAATAGAATATTTGATTTTTAGCCGTTTAATTTAATTTAAACGTGTTTACGCGAGATTATTTATGATTTTTAAATCGAGAATTATTTTAATGTACTTTCATAATTTTAATTAGTGTTCTACAATTAAATTGTATTTTATTTTAAAGAATGATTATTATTAGAGTTTAATATTTTATTTTAATTAGTTTTGAGTTTATATTGATTTATTAAATTTACTGTTTTAAAAATAGTTATTTTGATGAGCAGTTGTGACCCACAAGTTGTGAAGATTGGACCTCATTTCTTTTTCCCATATTTTCTTTTCTTTCTCTCTTTTTCTTCCGGATTCCCCCCCTCCCACTCGAATTTTCTCTCTCTTCGCCTGACCCTCTCTCTCTCTCTCTCTCTCTCTCTCTCTCTCTCTCTCTCTCTCTCCTTTCCCCCACGTCGTTCGGCTTCTCTCCACCCAGCATAGCCGCCGGCCGTTCGTGGCCCTCACCGCCGGCACCACTCAGTTCCTCAGCTGCCAACTAGTCAGCCCTTCCATTTTCAGGTTGGCTAATGCCGCCGCGAGCCGTGCAAAGCTGCGGGCTTCTTCTTCCCGTTTCGCCGCAATCCGGCCACCATTAGCCACTATTTCTTCACCACTTCTTCACCGGCCTCTTGCCATCATAAACCACCCAGTTTTGGTTTCGATCCGTCGCCGAAGCCACCTCCACGAGCTCAAGCTCCGATTTTACCTTCTTGGCCGTCCACCGCCGTTTTGGCTGCCACCCACAGCCAACCGTTGCTTCCACTAGCTTCACCACCTCCCATATGCCCTACCCTATCAATTTCTAGTCTTCGTTTGATTTCGTTAGAATTTGGGTATGTTGTGTATTTCGGCCACAGTGTTTTTGCATTGCTACGTTGCTTTCCAACCGCCTTTTGCACCTCCATGATCCTCCTAAAATTATTATATAGTGCTGTAAGTATTTCTCCAAAAGACTTTTAAGACTTAAGTATATTTTTACACTAACCTGTTTTATAAACTGTGATTTAGTTATCTGGTTGTACTGATAACTGTTGGTTGTTGGTAATTGGTTGATTTCATGGCATTGTGCACGCATGCATGGGTGTGTGTTTGAGAAACTGTGTTTAAGGCTTTTCGGGTGCGTATGTATCACCCCCAAGCCGAGATGGGGTATTATCTCGGTGGAGCTCTTCTGGACACTCAGGAGCGGAATATACTGACTGTCATCCCCTAGGGCTGTTACCTGGGACTTGGACGGGATGGTAGCTCTCTCGATCCGATTCCGTGACTCCTCGGGCTAGCAAGGGTTAAAGGATGCTTGGCTATATATGCGGTGAGGGCGAAATTGGGCATCACTCGTATATCACTCACACGGTCGTTACCCGTGGGGTGACGAAGGGGAGGTCATGGTGCATATAGTTAAAATTCAAATTAATGGACTTATTTTTGGATTTTTATTTTGTGCCAAATGGTGATTTTTTACGTGTGTGAAAAAATTATGATTTTCGAGAAATAGTGTTTTTCTCGAGTTTGCGCTTTGCTCATTATGTGTATACATAGTGTTAGTTGTTTTAATGTATTTATTGTCTTTGAACATTTTAGATTTTACTTACCTGCGGTACCATTTTTTTGNTCCCCCACGTCGTTCGGCTTCTCTCCACCCAGCATAGCCGCTGGCCGTTCGTGGCCCTCACCGCCGGCACCACTCAGTTCCTCAGCTGCCGACTAGTCAGCCCTTCCATTTTCAGGTTGGCTAATGCCGCCGCGAGCCGTGCAAAGCCGCGGGCTTCTTCTTCCCGTTTCGCCGCAATCCGGCCAGCATTAGCCACTATTTCTTCACCACTTCTTCACCGCCTCTTGCCATCATAAACTACCCAGTTTTGGTTTCGATCCGTCGCCGAAGCCACCTCCACGAGCTCAAGCTCCGATTTTACCTTCTTGGCCGTCCACCGCCGTTTTGGCTGCCACCCACAGCCAACCGTTGCTTCCACTAGCTTCACCACCTCCCATATGCCCTACCCTATCAATTTCTAGTCTTCATTTGATTTCGTTAGAATTTGGGTATGTTGTGTATTTCGGCCACAGTGTTTTTGCACTGCTACGTTGCTTTCCAACCGCCTTTTGCACCTCCATGATCCTCCTAAAATTATTATATAGTGCTGTAAGTATTTCTCCAAAAGACTTTTAAGACTTAAGTATATTTTTACACTAACCTGTTTTATAAACTGTGATTTAGTTATCTGGTTGTACTGATAACTGTTGGTTGTTGGTAATTGGTTGATTTCATGGCATTGTGCACGCATGCATGGGTGTGTGTTTGAGAAACTGTGTTTAAGGCTTTTCGGGTGCGTATGTATCACCCCCAAGCCGAGATGGGGTATTATCTCGGTGGAGCTCTTCTGGACACTCAGGAGCGGAATATACTGACTGTCATCCCCTAGGGCTGTTACCTGGGACTTGGACGGGATGGTAGCTCTCTCGATCCGATTCCGTGACTCCTCGGGCTAGCAAGGGTTAAAGGATGCTTGGCTATATATGCGGTGAGCGCGAAACTGGGCATCACTCGTATATCACTCACACGGTCGTTACCCGTGGGGTGACGAAGGGGAGGTCATGGTGCATATAGTTAAAATTGAAATTAATGGACTTATTTTTGGATTTTTATTTTGTGCCAAATGGTGATTTTTTACGTGTGTGAAAAAATTATGATTTTCGAGAAATAGTGTTTTTCTCGAGTTTGCGCTTTGCTCATTATGTGTATACATAGTGTTAGTTGTTTTAATGTATTTATTGTCTTTGAACATTTTAGATTTTACTTACCTGCGGTACCATTTTTTTAGTAATGTAGATTTTGATGAAGGTTTTGAGAAGGTTGAGCCCGAGGATGCGGCTCCGCCTGAGGAGTAGTGACATTGGCTATTTTTTGTATTTGAAGATTATCGTTCGCTTATGCTTATTGTATTTTACTTGATTTGATGTTAATTTGTAAATAAAAATCGTATTATGTTAACATGTGAACTTTCAGTACTTTTGTATTGTATTAAACTTTGATACTTAGTTATTTGACTTAACTTTTCTGCTGCGTATTGTTTATTGTACACGTGTTGCATTTCACACACTCAGCACATGTCGATGGGGTGTGTGACCATGTCATTATTATCCCGACGTCTCGATTTCCGTGTGTATCCGTACATAGAAGTNGTATTTTACTTGATTTGATGTTAATTTGTAAATAAAAATCGTATTATGTTAACATGTGAACTTTCAGTACTTTTGTATTGTATTAAACTTTGATACTTAGTTATTTAACTTAACTTTTCTGCTGCGTATTGTTTATTGTACACGTGTTGCATTTCACACACTCAGCACATGTCGATGGGGTGTGTGACCATGTCATTATTATCCCGACGTCTCGATTTCCGTGTGTATCCGTACATAGAAGTTGGGGGCGCCACATATAAACTACACGAAACATATAATTCAAAATCCAGAATTATTTATTTTATCAAGCTACAAAAATCATTATATGATTTAAAACAATCTAGACGCATGTGATAGAATCGTCTTAGCGAGTTTTTATTGAAAAATAGATTTGAGAATAATCTAATTTGTCAATTTATTTTTATTAAGAAGTCAGAATCTAAATTCGCAATTATTGAAGTATATGTAGATAATTTAAATTTCGTTGAGACTCCAGAAGAGCTCACGAAAACTGCAAATTGTCTGAAACATGAATTTGAAATGAAAGATTTTGGAATAACCAAATTTTGTTGGTTTACAAATTGAGTATCTTTCAAATAAAATTTTAGTTCATTAGTCTACATATACAGAAAAAATCATAAAGTACTTTTATATGGATAAAGCTCACACTTTAAGCATTCTAATCGTTGTTCGATCACTTGATATTGAGAAAGACCATTTTAGTCCTCGAGGAAAAGATGAAGAAATTATTAATCCTGAAGTACCATATCTTAGTGCAATTGATGCTTTAATGTATCTTGCAAATTCTACAATACCTGATATTGCATTTTCAATCAATTTATTAGTAAGATATAGTTCTGCACCAACTCGAATACATTAGAATGGAGTCAAACATGTCCTACGTTATCTTCGTGGTACGATTAACATGAGATTATTTTATCCAAAAGAATCAAGCACATAATTAATTGGATATGCAGATACAGGTTATTTATCTGATCCGCATAAAAGGCATTCTCAAACAGGATACCTATTTACATATGGATCTACAACTATTTTATAGAATTTTGTCAAACAAAAGATAGTAGCTACTTCCTCCAATCACTAAGAAATTATTGCAATACATGAAGCAAGTCGTGAATGCATTTGATTAAAATCATTAATTTAGCATATTCTAGAAAAGTGTGGTTTATCCACAATCAAAGGTAGTCTAACAATATTATACGAAGATAATACGGCATGTATTATGCAAATAAAAAGCAGTTACATCAAAGGCGATAGGACCAAGCATATTTCACCAAAGTTCTTTTATATACACGAGCTTCAAAATGATGGTGACATTGATGTCAAGAAAATACAATCAAGTGATAATTTGGTGAACTTATTCACTAAAATTTTACTAACTACAACATTCAAAAAGTTGGTACACAATATTGGAATGAGATGGCTCAAGGATTTTTCATCATGAACAATTGAAGATTTGCATAACTACGAGGGAAAATCAATTATCATTTGGATTGTACTATTTTTCCTTCGCTAAGGTTTTTCCCATAGAGTTTTACTTGGCAAGATTTCAATGAGGCAATCCTAAAACATTCAAAAATACATTAGAATGTTGTACTCTTTTTCCTTTGTCACAAGTTTTTCCGACTATATTTTCTTTGGCAAGGTTTTAATGAGACATATTCTTTGTATATGGTCATCCAAGAGGAAGTGTTGTAAATTCATGGAATGTATTTGATGGATGACCATTATAATTCTTCCATGTTCATATATTCTTATTTTCCATGTTCATGTATTGTCACTCTCTATATTCATATATTTATGTATCCTCTATATCTATAAAAAGGTGTTTTGATGAGTATTTGTAGTAGACTTACAACAAGAAAGTTAAAAGAAATAATATTGACGTTTTAAAGAACTGATTCTAGATATTGTGGTCTTTCAAACCTCTTACTACTTTTCTTTAGTTTTACAACAATATTTACTTTATAATAAAAATAAGTTTATAATCTAACGTACCATATCATGCCATATCAGTTTGTAAATTAATTTTTATATAATCACTTTGTGACTAAAATATTTTCTTAAAGAAAATTCATACCAATTAAGACATATTTGGATAGTGAGATGAGATGAAATGATTTTAGATAAAAGTTAAAAGTTGAATAGAATATTATTTTTTAATATTAATATTATTTTAAAATTTAAATTATTTGAATTATTTATTATATTTTATATTAAAATTTAAAAAAATTACAATTGAATCAAATATTATAATGTACCGAAAGTGCTCTAATTCAAAAAAATTTATACTTTGGCATGATCGACTTGGACATCCGGGATCAATTATGATGTAACGAATAATTGAGAACTCACATGGACATCCTCTAAAGAACCTGAAGATTTTTTTACCAAATAATTATCCATGTGCATCATGTTCTCAAGAAAAACTTATTATCAGACTATCCCATTCTAAGGTGGTAATGGAATTTTCATCATTTTTAGAAAGAATTCATTGGGACATATGTGGGCCAATTCATCTACCATGTGGATCATTGAGATATTTTATGGTTTTAATAGATGCATCAACTAGATGGTCACATGCTTGTCTACTCTCTACTCGTAATGTTGCATCTGCTAGACTTATTACACAAATTATTAGATTACGAGCGCAGTTTCCTGATTATCCAATCAAGTCTATTAGATTGAATAATGCAGCAAAATTTACATCTCAAGTCTTTGATTATTATTGCATGTCCATAAGAATTTATGTTGAACATTCAGTTGTCCATGTACATATTCAGAATGGTTTAGCTGAATCGTTTATTAAATGACTTCAATTAATTGCTAGACCTTTGCCTATGAAAACAAAATTACCTGCTTCTGTTTGGGGACATGCAATTTTACATGCTGCATCATTAGTTCGGATTAGACCAACTGCCCATAATAAATACTCCTCATTACAACTTGCTTTTGGTCACCTATCAAATATTTTTCATCTTCTTATTTTTTGTTGTGCTGTTTATATTCCGATTGCAACTTTCAAACGCACTAAGATGGGCCCTCAATGAAGACTTGGTATTTATATTGATTTTGATTCTCCTTATATAATTAGATATCTTGAACCTTTAACTGGTGATATTTTTAAGGTACGTTTTGAAAATTGTCATTTTGATGAACAATTTTTCCACCATTAGAAAAAGATAATGTGCCTTAGCACAAAAAGAAATAATATGGAATGCATCAACATTATCTCAAATTAATTCTCATATAAATCAATGTGAACTGAAAGTTCAGAGGATTATTCATTTACAAGGTATTGCAAATCAATTACTGGATGCATTTACAGATAGTAAGAAAATAATAAAATCACATATTTCAGTTGCTAATATCCCTGCACGGATTGAAGTTCCTGTAAAACAATCAAGAAATTAAGCAGCAAATGAATCTAAGACATTCCTAAAGTATGGAAGACCTATTAGTGTAAAGAATAAGATTTTCCAAAAAAGAAAAGCAAAAGAAATTGGTATTCTTGAAGAAACCAAACCCACAAAATAAGCAACAAAATCAATTGATCCATCCAAACTTTCAACTCCAAATTCTCCTGAAGAGGAATCATCTAAAGAGGAAACTCCTGAAGAGATATCTCCCGAAGAGGAACAGGTACCTGAAAATAACGAGATCTTAATAAATTATGTAAATATAGGAGAATTATGGGATAGAAATAAAATTATTGTCGACAATATATTTTCATTTAAAGTTGTAATTGACATTTCCAGAAGTAATGCTGAAATCGAACCACAAACCATCGCAGAATATCGACGTAGAAATGATTTGTCAAAATGAAAAAATGCAATTAATGCAGAATTGGATTCATTTGCAAAACGTGAAGTAGTTGGACTTGTCGTCCAAACACCTAAATGTGTTACACTTGTTGGATATAAATGGGTATTTGTACGAAAATGTAATGAGAAAAATGAAATCACGAGATATAAAACACGACTTGTTGCATAAGGTTTCTCGCAAAAACCTGGTATTGATTTTCAAAAAACATATTCTCCTATAATGGATTTAATTACATTCAGATTTTTTATTAGTTTGGTTGTAATAAAAAATTTGGATATGCGTTTAATGTATGTGGTTACAGCATATTTATATGAATTACTAGATAATGATATATACATGAAGATCCCTGAAGGATATAAACTGCCAGAAGCATATAATTCAAAATAAATTTGAGAATAATTCAATTTGTCCATTTGTTTTTATTAAGAAGTCAGAATCTAGATTCGCAATTATTGTAGTATATGTAGATGATTTAAATCTCATTGGAATTCCAGAAGAGCTCACGAAAATTACAAATTGTCTGAAAAATGAATTTGAAATGAAAGATTTTTTAAGAACCAGATTTTGTCTTGGTTTACAAATTGAATATATTTCAAATGAAATTTTAATTTATCAGTCTACATATATAGAAAAAATCCTGAATAACTTTTATATGAATAAAGCTCACCCTTTAAGCATTCCAATCATTGTTTGATCACTTGATATTAAGCAAGACCATTTTCGTCCTAGAGGGGAAGATGAAGAAATTATTGATCCTGAAGTACCATATCTTAGTGCAATTGATGCTTTAATGTATCTTGCAAATTCTACAATACCTGATATTGTATTTTCAGTCAACTTATTAGTAAAATATAGTTCTGGACCAACTCGAATACATTAGAATGGAGTCAAACATGTCCTACGTTACCTTCGTGATACGATCAACATGGGATTATTTTATCCAAAAGAATCAAGCACGCAATTAATTGGATATGCAGATGAGGTTATCTATCTGATCCGCATAAAGGGCGTTCTCAAACAGGATACCTATTTACATATAGAGGTATAACTATTTCATGGAAGTCTGTCAATCAAACAATAGTAGCTACTTCTTCCAATCACTAAGAAATTATTGCAATACATGATGCAAGTCGTGAATGCATTTGGTTAAAATCATTAATTCATTATATTTTAGAAAAGTGTGGTTTACCCACAATCAAAGGTAGTCCAACAATATTATATGAAGATAATGCGGCATGTATTATGTAAATAAGAAGTGGCTACATCAAAGGCGATAGGACCAAGTATATTTCAGCAAAATTCTTTTATACACACGAGCTTCAAAAGGGTGGTGACATTGATGTCAAGAAAATACAGTCAAGTGATAATTTGACGGACTTATTCACTAAAACTTTATCAACTGCAACATTTAAAAAGTTGGTACACAATATTGGAATGCGACGACTCAAGGATCTTTCATCATGAACAATTGAAGATTTGCATAACTACAAGGGGAAATAAATTATCATATGGATTGTATTATTTTTCCTTGGCTAAGATTTTTCTCATAGAGTTTTACTTGGCAAGGTTTTAACGAGGCAATCCTAAAGCATTCAAAGACACATTAGAATGTTGTACTCTTTTTCCTTCGTCACAAATTTTTCCTACTAAATTTTCTTTGGCAAGGTTTTAACGAGGCATATTCTTTGTATATGGTCATACAAGAGGAAGTGTTGTAAATTCATGGAATGTATTTGATGGATGACCATTAGAATTCTTCCATGTTCATGCATGTATTCCTATTTTCCATGTTCATGTATCTCTATTTCTCATGTTCATGTATTCCTTTAATTCATGTATTGTCATTCCCTATATTCATATATTCATGTATCCTCCATACCTATAAAAGGATGTATTAAGGAGTATTTGTAGTAGACTTACAACAAGGAAGTTGAGAGAAATAATATTTAGTTCTTAAAGAACTAATTCTAGATATTGTGATCTTTCAAACCTTTTACTACTTTTCTTTAGTTTTACAACAAGATTTACTTTATAATAAAAATAAGTTTATAATCTAACGTACCATATCAGGCTATATCAATTTGTAAATTTATTTTTATATAATCATTTTATGACTAAAATATTTTTTTAAAGAAAATTCATACCGATTAAGACGCATTTAGATAGTAAGATGAGATGAAATAATTTTAGATAAAAGTTAAAAGTTGAATAGAATATTATTTTTTAATATTATTATGGGTTTTGCTATACAATCTCCTACTATTCACCCACATTCTATATTCCATATTTTAAATATTTTTTTAATATATTTTTTTTAAATTTATTTTTTTAAACTATTTTAAATTTTTTATTCTTTATTCATATAAAAAATATTTGATAAAAAAAATTAAGAAAAAAGTGGAGTGTGGAGTGGAATAAATAGTAAGAGATTGTAAAAATTATTTGTTTTGATAAAAATCATTTTTAGAAGCATCTTTGATAATCTGACATAGTGAACCCAATCCACCAACATTCAACACACGAGACTGACGTGCGACCCACAAGAAATCTCCCTTTAACCAATAGGCAATGGCCACGAGTGTGAATCCTTAAACCCTTGCAACCCAAACATTTTCCTGGTCAGAGGTGGCTGCGCACGTGATCTAATCCACCACCTTATAGGCTTATATCTAGCTTGTTTCAATGAACGAAGGTGTCGCTGTCCAAAACGTTAACAGGTGTCACCGGAAAATGGGTACGATTACGGGTCATTTAAGCATCTCTTAATGGAATCTTCTACTGCAACAATTTCCTCTTCCCTTCCATTTTCTTCCATCAAAATCGTTGCTTTTTTTCATCCGTTTCTTCAAATCTCATCCCCTTCCACGAAACCCACTCTTGACTAACGAAAAAGTACTTAAAAACCCTTTCCGCATATAAAACCTAGCTACCCAGCAACGAGTTATACGATCCAGTACCACGGCCTTGATAACTACAGCCTGCACACTTTTTGAGCTTGCTTTTGTCCGCCATGGATGTGCTTAGTGTTAACCACGTGAACAGCAAAAAGCAGCAGACCGCAGCCTCCAAACGAAGTAAAAAGCCTCTCAAAGTTGTTTACATATCAACCCCCATGAAGGTCAAGACCAGTGCCTCGGAGTTCAGAGACCTTGTCCAGAAACTCACAGGCCGAGACTCCGATACGGCACGGTTTATGGAGCTTAATATCGGTGCCGATCATCATCACGAACCCTCTAACTTTTCCGATCATCAACAACAACAACTGATCATGAATGAGGCATCGGAGTTTCCTCTTTCCATATCAGCTTATAGCAGCGAGTTGCTGCAGCCATATTCAGAGGCTTCAGCTTTCAAATCATTCTCTGAGCATCTTCAGCTGGACGTGCTCAGAAGGTTTGGTTCAATGTAAAAATTTGAAGTTCACGTGTAAGTTTTAGTTTGGTTTCGATCTCCAATGTGGAAAAATAAAATATATATATATATGGTGAATTATTTGTGATAAAAATAATTATTTGTAATAAAAATAAACCCACTTTGACGAGATGTTTTTTTGCGTCAAATAATCGATCATATATAAATAAATATTTTTTCTGTGATAATTTATACGCGTCCATGTATAAATAAGGTAGTAATTATTAGGCTTGCACACCGTCCAACCCGCAAGGGTTTTGGGTCCGACCCGAAACGACTTGTGTTCAGCTTAACAAGAAAAGCATTGATCCGACTTTAGTCGGGTCAACCCGTCTGCCAGTTGAGAACTTAGTCGAGAACCATGCAGAAGCTGCAACGGTGAACGCTGTTTGTTGTTGGTGGGCCAACATCTGTCGAGGTTCCACAGATGTTGTCGCCGACGGTGTCTGGACCACCACCCATCATCACGGAGGCGACATTTGCACTGAAGCAACACTCGTCGGCTACTGCACCGACACCTCTTTGTTCTGTCCAAGCTATCTCGGAGTTAGTTGCGCCACCATCTACTGAGGTCCCACAGACTTTGTCACCGGTGTTGTCTGGGCCACCACCTGTCATCATGGAGGAGAGTTCTACACCAACGTTGTCTACAGCGTTTTGCACGGCATTGTCTACGGCATGTCTGTCTACAGAGGTATAGAAAGTGTCGTCGGGGTCTAAGGATCTAGTGGCTGGGCCACCACCTGCCAGGGAGACACAGATGGTGCCGAAGTGGTCCCACAGACTCTGTCGCCGGTGGTGTCTGGATCACTTTCTGGCACCACGGTGTGGTCTGTGAAGACTTCTGAGGTTTTGCTAGAATCAGCTTGAACTGGATGCTCCGATGGCATCCTTTGAATTGTCTGTGCCATCTACAGGTTTGATGCCCTCTATTGTTCATACCGGTAACACAGAATCAATAGAAAGAGTGGGGGAGGTTGATTTGGATCGTACACTGGTTATCGGGAGTTTTAGTCGGATCGAAACCGACAGTTAATGGGTTTGACCCATAAGTTAGTTCAATCCGCTTTTACCAATCGGGTCGGATCGGTTGGTATGGACGGTGCGGGTTGACGGCTTTTCTGCACAGCCCTAGTAATTATTACCCTAATACTATTTTATTTATCTATATTTTAGTTCTGTCCGGTATGAATTAATTATATTAATGGTGCTTAATTTTTTTTATAGTATATTAATGGTGCTTTTAGTTGCTTTAAGATTGAAGTTTGGTTAATTAATCTTGAGGCGGTTCACATAAATGGTTAAATAGATCAATTAGTTAATTAATTAATCGGTTGATTTTTATGTACCATGCAAGTACGTAATTAATATATGAGACTAATTAAAACGTATACATGTTTTTCTTGTAATTTTCTCTCATATCCCTATTTACGTTGCAATCCATGATATTAATGTTATAATATGGGCATAATATTTGTGATATGATGTTTCATAAGTAGACCATATCATTGAACATGATTTTTTCACACAAAAGGGCAAACTTCTTTCTTTGATCACAATTATATATTAATTTATTTGCAGCTTGTTTGTCTTTGCTTGTATGTTAATTTCAAACTATACTACGTATGTACGTGGCTACCTTTACCACTTTTAAAATCATATTAATCGATGGCCTCTAAAAAAATCTAGGTCTAGAACGTACACTTAAAATAACTTATTTTTAACTAATTTCTTGGATGACCTAATCTAGTCCTCAAAATAACAACATTAACGTACAATAATAATAAAAGCATATTCTGTTTGGAGAAAAACCAGTCTATTGAAAATGATGGAGATAAACATTGTTTAATTTATAAGATTGTCATTTTCATCAAGTTGCAAGCAGTTTTGTCCAAAAGAAATAAAGAATCATACATGCATGCCAGATAAGAATTTAGAATCTAATTGGTTGGACGGCTGAGATTGAAAAAAGCCCCTTTCCTTGTGTCTAAAGATATCTGCAGTCCACT
>QEOT01123406.1:16642-39918 GCA_003123785.1 Pterocarya stenoptera | reverse complement strand
ATTCATAAACAAATTAATTAATACAGAATCATAATTATAGACAAAACAAGATTAAACCTGGCCAAGATCAGCTCCCTGCAGCATCTACAGCCACCCTACTTGAACGAAAAGTAGATTGCTGCCACCCTTGGAGAGTGTCTTCCACGAGTACTCTAGGTGCTAAGAATTGTGCAGCTTCATCGCCTTGTTTATCAACATGAAAAACCTCTCGGTTTTTAAAATAAGATAAGAAGTATTTAATTTCCTTTATCGAAGGGGCGCTATAAGTAGAAAATAGCTCATAATCAGAATGGATAGCTTCCACAACAATATGAGATTTGCCTTCAATAATCAAATGATGATCTGGAACGCCCATCTGTAATAGTACTATTTGTAAACCTGTTAGGTTGTATTTGGTTGTAAGATTCAGCTTAGTTCAGTCTAATTTTAAATTGAATTTAATATTCAAACACCCAACTTATCTAAAGTCAAAATCTCCTTACATGTGGGACTCAAGAGCCAAAACCTTTTTTAACTTTAACACATCTTTTTATGTGGGATCTACAACTTTTTTCAACTTCTCATAAAAAGTACTAACATTCAAATACACTTTAAATTTAGTTTAGATGGATCCCACATAACTCTCTCCACTATTCAACTCATTATTATTCGTAAAAAATTAAGCTCAATTGAGTTCAACTCAACATTCAAACATAGCCTCAATGCAGAAAGAGCCTTGCTATCTTCCACTTCACAAGATAATCCTTCATCTTTCTCTACATGATGTTGCCATAGTCACATCTTTGATCATTATATAAAATAGCCTCCATATGACCAGATTTATTCGAAGACTAGAAAATAGTCCCATGAAAATGGAGTTCCCATTTACCAGGTGGAGAAGGCTACCTGCAACCAACACAACAAAAGCTCGTTTTTAAGAACTATATGATCATGTTCTCTAACAAATTGGAAACCCTCTACATATACAAGGTACTACGATAGTTATCAACTAACTGATTTTTTGTCATAATATCAACATTATGAAATAACCTGAAATATGATCTTCATTTTCGTACTCTGATCCAAGCAGTTGACAAAGATGTCGATAATAAGACTAGATCATCAAGTTGCATAACTTCCAAGACCAAAGTATCAAAGCTAAACATTTGGTTTAGAGAGACCGTTCCAAATTGACAAATAGGACATTATAGGGGCATCATGAAATAAATTACAAAGGTTTTTTTTTTTTTTTAAAAGAAAATACAAAGTTACTAAGACGTGAAAAGTAACGTTGGTCCTACCAAATATAAGCCATGCACGCTGCTTCAAAGTACTTTTTCCATTCTAGCCGGCCCTCCCAGCTCCCGTTACAAGCGACGCAAACTCTCTCCCTCTAAGACCCTCTCTTTTTCTCTCTAGATTTCTTTCTCATCTAGCTTAATTGATCCAATATCACCTTCACTTCCACTCTGCTCATTTATGGATATTCCATTTCCATTCCTCTTGATTTAGAATTCCTTCCTCTGAGCTCAAGCTTTGATAAATGGGCTTCTGGCTTTCCTCTTATCAGTCCAAATTTCTGAGGAAAAGTCAAGTAACTGAGAGAAAATAGGTGTCGTGCTGCTCTATGTGCCATGCTTGGTACAATGAGAAGGAGAGGCCCACAGGGTCCAGGTCTTGCTATAATGAGGGCATGGCTTCTGCTAGGACTGCCTCTTGCGGACGTTCTCAGGGTCTCCTAACACGAAAGTCCCGTGTCCTAGGCATCAACACGTTTCTATCGTGGGGAACTCTGTTCAGGTGCTACGGAACAGAGTTCGGATTTGAACCATCGGCAGGGCGAAATTTTGACTTATCTGATTATAAAGATGACGAGGAGGATGTGGATGGTGACAAGGACCTGCTAATTTGTAGCCACGGGTCCCTTGCATCAAGATCATCGGGTGGGTTGTGGGTGGGGGCCTCGGTCAGAGTGCACCAAGACTTGAAATTCGTGAGACCGATAGGGGAAAGTAGGCAAGCCAGGGTGGAAATATAGGCCACCGTTATTTGTGGTGGGGCTGAGCGGTATCGGCACCAAGTGGCGGTTAAGATGGCGGCGTTGCCAAAGGAGAAACATGTGGATTGGGTATTGGAGCAGCTTAAGAACTTGCGGTGCGTCTCAATCATGTGGTGCTGAAATATGTGTACGTTCCACGGGGCAATGAGGATGGAAGGGAGTTTGTGTCTTTTAATGGACAAGTTACACTGGTCTGTTCAGTCCAAGATGTAGCGGAATGAGGGTAGCGTTGAATCTATTCATTTGTTGCAAGTAATTCTTCTGTAGTGACTGATCGTTGAAGATTTATTGATCGATTTGTTTCGTTATGTGTAGATCTGCTTCCTCTACTAACCTTTTCAATCCCTTGTTGCCAACCAATATCGCAAAAAAGAAACAACGACGAATATTGCAATGTCCCATAACACTCAAAATAGTACTGAACTATATGACTTCCATCATAATGGTTAAAGACAAAAATGTCACGTTCTCTTAGTTGATCTCTATCATCATTTTCTATCCATATTAGTGCAACTTGTGAGGATGCGGGGGCATTGAATACACGTTGATCTGGGCCAGTATATGATTTTATATGAATTATTTGATTTTTCAAATTTGGCAAATCACCAAGAGAGTGAAAAAAATAGAATATGGATTGATGCGAAGAATATTGATGAGTTGAGTTACAATTGATGGATCCATTTTTTTAAAATCAGGAATGTGATTTTCTAATTTATGCTCTGTATCATAGAAATACAATCGGAAATAAGAATGACGGTCATTTGAAGGAAGCAAATCATTGATAGAGTAATAGATCTGTCCCTGAGTTTTGAAAGTATAAATTCCTCTATTTTTCCTACAAAGATCTTTATCAAATTTCACTCCAAATGATGTAAAAGCGAACTTGTTATTATAAGTTCTAATGTATGCCCTAAAATGTGTAGATTCATCTGTGTTGGAGGTAAACAATGCATAAAGCTGATCAGGAACATCATTTGTGACTAAAGAAATTTTTCCATCAGCACAGCAAAAGTCAGTTGTTTCATAGTGAAATCGCTTTGCTTTACAATGTATGCAGTTGGGTACTAATAGCAGATAATATGCTTCATATGGCACTACCTTCAACAATAGTCTAAATCCAATAGAACTGTGATGCAACTGACCTATTTTGTTGAAAAATGAAAATAAGGCAATAGACACAAACTCGTCATATTGATTCGATGACTGAATTAAAAGAACCAACTAATTTTATATTTGTTTCTTACCCCCACAAGGTGTCGGTATATTTGTTTCATAGCCTGACTCCTCTCGAACAATATATGGATCCTATTTGTATAATATATTCCAAAATCTCAAAGAAAAAGAATAGAATGATAGTTGAATAAGAAATATCAAAAAATAATTAGAGGATAACCTGAATAAATAGTTGATTAGAAGATTCGGAGACATTATTTATGGATGAATTTGTCTCTAAATTAATGAAACAGACATCAACACCAAGAAGAGCACATACTTCACGAGACAAATCCTCTTCAATGATATCAATATGGATATCATAATTCTGTTGTCTCTTTGATACTCTTTGAACAAGACTAAAGTCTTGAATGTTGTTTGTATATTGGACATCGTTGTTTGAATATCGAGCAATCAACGTAGTCGTTTGATCACCAACAGATGCATTGAAATCATCATCACCAAATGATGTGGAATCGTTTATAAGAATCGAATTGCTTTTGGATGCTCTTTGTTTAGCATATCTTTCTCTTTGTTTTCTACGGATCTCTTCCTTTTTCTCTTCTGGTAAATCTCTATATATGATTCTTTTTTCATGTTGTTTTCTATGATCTTCAAAAAATAGTTTACAAACTTATATTTTATAGAAAGTTATATTTTCGTTTGTAAAGTTTTAAAAAAATTATTTACAGAATCTTATCACTTCTCATTATGTTAATGAAGGAAATGATTGTTTCAACTGTTAGATACGTTCTACACAAGCAAGATGAAAGAAATAAATAACAATTATTTTCTACGCTCAATTAAATAACTAATCAAATGATAAAATACTATGAAACTGGAATCTAACAAAAGTATATTTCAATATCACATACAAAAAATGTTTTAGAAACTATTTGTCAAACTTAATTCCTTATTTCAAGCAACTACCAATTATTTCTTTACTAATTATTTTAAAATATTTTTCTATTAATTTTTTATTTGGATGTTATGATTTTTTAGTTTTTATTTTTATTTTTGATTTTTGGGGGAAAGGGGATGGTTTGAGTCTTGGGGAAAGAGATCGATCAAGGTGGCATATGATTTGTGTCAGTCGATTTCTTATTGTATCTAAATCATTTAGATTTACACATTTTTTTTAATTTTTAATTATTATCTTTTAAAATTTTGAACCTTCCGATTTATATAGATTGAGTGTTTGGGTAAGTGTATCAGGTTGTGTGTCAGTGGGTTTATATGAACTTAGCTTAAAAAAAAAAAACGAGAAAAAAAGGTAGATGTGCGTCAATCAATAAGAAATTTTTACTAAACAATCAATTCTTCCTTTTTAATTGTTCATTTTGAATTTTTTCTTATTATTTACTTAATTTGTTTCTTTTTTTTTCTGGTTTATATATAGAGAGAGGGTTTAAGTGCGTCAATCACAAAAATATATAGACGCTGCTTCAAGTGTTATTAATGCATTACTAAATTTCAAAGAATATATATATATTGTATATTAATAATATCCTTCTACATGTTAATTTCTCATTTCACTTTCATCTTCTCTTTGTTCCTTCTCTCTCTCTCTCTTCAATTTTTTGTCTCCTTTCTCGATTTTCCAAGCCTTTTCTTCTCTCTCTCATTTATGTTCTTCTCTCTTCAATCTTCATCCCTTAATCCCTCCATCACTCCCTGTTTCTTTCCAAACCTACTCTGCCCTGACCCCCCCCCTCTCTCTCTCTCTCTCTCTCAACTTCATCCTTCTCCCTCACTCTGCTCAAGATCTTGCTATTTATAATGGAAATTATTGCGTATTTTTTACACATGGTGCTCAAGGTTACAATGGATGTTTCTGAAATGGGTTTATTATAGGATTATTTCTCTTTAGTATATTATATTCAAGTAAAAGGAAAATAATTCAAGTACTATGAAAAAAAACTAATATGTAGCCCACACAAAATAATGAGTACTGAATCATATCTGTATATGCATACATACTTGTATTTTTGTGTGTATAATTTATACCCATCAAATCTGATATCATACTTTCAATTTTGTTTTGTTCCTCTTTTCGTATTTTTTGTTTTGCATGTTCTTCTATTTCGTTGTTTATTAAAATGTAATTTAAAAATCAAATTATAACTTCATCTTCTGTTTTTGATGTTTTATTTTCAGGTTTTTGGGTGAGGGGCTTCGGAGCTTAGTATTTCTTTCTTTCAACTTTGAAAGTATATGTTTTATTAAGTATTTTGTTTATTTCTTTTATTGTGGTTTCATGCCTTGATTTATTCATTGGTTTAATTGTGTATAATTTTATACCTATTCAACTCAAAAGTTCCCTATACCTAAAAACAAGAAGTCACAATAGCGTAAAGAACACAACATAGTAAACATAGGGTAGTTTAGAATATTTTATATTAAAAAAAACTTATGAGTTTCAGATTCTTCTTTTCAAAATTTCAAATTTAGGATAGTTTAGTTTGATACTTTCAAAATTAGGAAATGTTCGTTATATGTACCAGATGTTTACTTAGATTTCTTTATTAATCTTTAGTAACTTATTGATAGAAAATTGGTGTGAAGTATGCAAATCTTGAAGGCAAAACAAGATTTTTTTTTTCTCTTAACATAAAACAGATTAATAAAGATATGGATAATTACCTTAAAACCAGCAAAATTTGAATACCTCCCAACAACATAAAGATCAATACAACCTGAAACCAAAATAGAAGGAAATTTTGATTTTGGGATTTAGAAAAAAAGATAAACATAAACCAAATAGTTGAAGAACTAAAAAATGCTGATTAATATAGATCAATACTTTCAATCAAAGTAAATCCCTAGTAGCTTCCAACAACACAAAAATGAATACAAACTCAAGGATAAATAGTGGGGATTTATTCGGCTGTGAATGTGTACTTGATGCGTTTGTGTAGGTTATTCTTTAAATTTTATTCATTTTTTTTTTAATATGGAATTGTCAATTAGAGAATTGTAACGCGTTAATTAGATGAGAATAATGCCTAATAAAGTACATACAATGAATGACAAAATGCATGTGCATGCAGATGTATTGGCAGGAATTGATAACAGATAAAATGTTTGATGGACTTAAATACTTGGTTAGGTTATTGTTAAACTCGAATATATACGAGCTGAATTAAAGATAAATCCATGAGCTGATAATTTCAATAAGTGAAAATTCAGCCGTTTCAAGAGTCGTAAATAGGGCATCAACACTGTGTTGTTTAGAATTAACAATTTCAATGGATTTTTCTCATTTCTCATAATTTGAATGAGTGAAAATTCTTTCATAAATAGGATAATAAATTGTTATTTTCAAGTTCAAAAGATAATTTAAGTTATCAATACATATGCCGTCGTTTAAAATTAACAATCAATAAATTATTTTTAAATGAGTGTAAAACAACCAATAAATTATTATTTTGAAATTATCAATCAAAATGTAGTATTTAATGAACTTTAATTCAAATATAATGGTCAATCCATAATAACTTCCATACACCCTTTACATTCACAGTACATAGACGGATTTAGACAAACGATGTTACCTTTAATGGAAAAACAACAAAAACCATTAAAAAAAGATTTGCCGTTTGATAGCCATTTTATAGATATAAAGATATATATGGTTAGTTACATTGTTGTACAAATTGAACCCTTTGTTATTGTGACAATGTGTGCTGTCTTTGGGCTCTGTAGACAGTCTTGATCCTCCTTCAGCAAACTTCGAGTAACCATGCTAAGATTCACATAAAAAGAAAAAAACAAAAAACAAAAAAAGAAAAAAAGAGAGGAGTATAAAGCCCACCTCCAAATAAAAGGACCCACCCACCAAGACTTAAAAGCCCATTTCAATTAGAATTTTTTGTAATAATAAGGAGAAATTTTATTTGCAGTCTTTATTTAAATACTACATGTGTAAGTCTTTTATTAAATAAAAAAAATACAATTTTAATAAAGATATTACTGTAATTTTTTTAAAATTTAAAGAAAAAATTAACTAGACTTGCAATGTAATCCTTAAATAGGAATTGTACATAGCATTGCTCAATATTAATTATTTACAAATTTGAATCATTTTTATGTGCACTCTACTAATTTGATTGATTGCATCACTTTTTTTATTAATTATTATTTTGATTAATTATATCAATAGAATGTATAAATAATAGACAAAAATAACTGTATATATATATATTTTTTGATAAAAACTGTATATATAATTGTTTATTTGAAAGATGAACTATATGGTCATAATGGTAGTGGTTGCGACGATGGTGAATGAATGCCGCAAGAGTAGGGGTATGCAGGGTATCCTAACGAAAAAGAAAATAAATTTTTGCAGTTTAGGATCCGAATGGGACCACGCCGGATCTTTCTCCTTGGATTACCACCATCCTCTGACTTCGTCCACCAATCGGAAGTCAGATACAGTCAATAGTACCTGCTTCTAGACTTCCCATCCAATCAACTCCGTTTACCTTCCTGATCACCCTTTAAAATCCGCCATCTGACTGGATCCCCCAACATACATATGCTAGTTATGGCAGCACCGGATTACATCTCGAATCCCGACGTGGACTCCGCACAATCGACGTTTCAAATCACGCACCCACGTGACTCTTTGACCACGCCACCGTCGCACCGTCTCATCCGCTCTAATAGCGCTTCACCACACCGCTCCACACCATTTCTTTCTCTTACATTGTTTCTCTGCAATTAATCCCAAACCCTAACAACTGGTCCACGGCCACCGAGCAATGCGACCCCGCATCACCGCCATCGTAATCAGAAAACCGAGCAATGAACTTTTTATTCGGTGAGGGCATGACTATCGCGAGAGTTTTTCGGTTTTGGTGATTAAGAGAGAAAAGAAACGAAGGGTTGTCGTTGAGAGGAAAAGGAGAGAATCAACAAGCACGAAAGAAAAAAGGAGAAAAAAATTAATTTATATTTTGGCGTAGTATGTGTGATTTGGTGGCCCGCACTGGGAGGCATCAGCAACGGTACGAGGCCGGTTGTCGCCTAGTTGCCGGGTACATTACCGTTTTCTTTCTTACTTTTTTCTTTCTTTCTCTGTTTCTCTCCGTCACTATATCTACGTTTATTTGAGTTTTTATTTTTGAATTTTGTATTTGTTTGAATGTGTTGATGTTGATTGATGTGACGGAGTGGCAATTGGGATTCTTTTTCTCTCCGTGTTTCTGTGTGGTCATTTTCAGATGGGGCAATATGTTCGAAGTTGGTGGTTCGATTAAACGGGTATTGGCAATTTGTTTTTTTGACTTCATGGTAATGTTGTTAGTCACTTGCTAATTCCTCTTGATTTTTCCGTGGTGACCACTGACTAGGTATTTGATATTTCGTTTCTTTTGCTTTTTTCTAATGGTGGGTTTGGTGGGGAAAAGAGGGTGTATGGTTGTTTTGTTTAAGGTACAGGAAAATTCCTTTCGCTCCCAGTTAGAGTTCAACTAGATTATGGTTTGGGAAGCATACGTGATTTGGATTAAACTGAATTGTTGCCATTTTGTCGGTGAAGAAAAGGAGAGATATGGGTTCATCAAATTCGAGCTTAGGGGTTGTGCGGTATGGCAATTCTAACAATTTATTTTAGTGGTACGTTTTTTGAGAGAGACCTGCGTGTTTTCATAAAGTGAGGGAGCATTAGGAATTTTTCCATTCCTGGTGCAACAAATAAAGTTAATCATAATGGGGGTGCAAACAGGAATACAAAGTGCACGGTTAGCCTTATAAAGTGATTTTCATCAATGTGAGGTCATGCTTTGTTAGGACAGGTTTGTAAACAGGGGCTGTGTTAAGCAAATTATAGAAAGCTGTTGAAGGGGAGATAATGGTGGCCGTATGAGTTTTATACGTTAATAATGGTGCATATGGGTGTTTAGTGGGCGATTCTGTATCACACGATGGATGCTGCACTAGAATTATTAGACATAGTAGATGTGCCTAAGTCGCATTCTATTGGTGGTCTTGGTCATCATGGGATTGATTTGCTTTGTATTATGCATAAATAGATCATTTAAAGATCCCACTAGGCAGACAACACATTAGGAAATTATTTAGTTGCAAATATGTTTACTGCTTATGTATCTGTGCATCAGCCATTCTGCCCTTTTTTTTTGTCTTTGCTTTTGGAATCTATGGTGCCATGAGAAGTTGCAATGACTCACTTGGTAGCATGTAACAGAGCAAAATATCTGAACTTGGAAGGAGCAAGTTACTCCAATGGTTGTTCTATCTTATGAACAAGTCAGATCTAGTCAGGGTGAGATGCTTACAAGTCTAGTTAAAGTTGTTTGATAACCTTTGGAACAGCTTTGTATTGTTTTGGGAAAATATGTTGGATAGGTGAGAGGCTTGGTGGATTATTAGATTGTGTGTGTCCTCTCTGTCTTATTGTGTATATCTTGATAAGTTATTTTGATAAATTAGTTAAGGTCCTTATTATCTCTGATATCTCTAATCAGAGCAAACAAATTAAGCAAGGTGTCAAGTAGGGTTCACAACCTAAAAATAGAAACAAATTAAGGAAACTTGATTTGTGGCCGATATAAGATGGGTTCCTCTTAGTTGGGGTTGCTATGGTCTGGTCCTTTGGTCTGAAGGAAACTTGATAATATTTTCGTATAATGCTTGATTGACCATTTGATATAACGTGCCAAGGGTGCGCCACCACTGTTGTTTGTACTTGATCATGAAGAGTTGGGGCACTAAGAAAATCCTCAAGCAAAGGGGAAGTGATTAGTAAGGATCTCCTGATGACGAGAAAATGTTTTCAGCCTAATTTCTGTTACATAATTTTTTTATCTGATTTAACAAGCAGATATTTGTAATTTTGATGTTTATTTTGTCAAGATGTGTAGTTTTTATTTTCTCTGTTTTTTTCCCTGCTAGCTCAAATGAATTTGGAAAGGACTTTGAGATGTACTGAACTCCTTGTAGTTGTTCGAGTCATCTCTCATGATATATGAGAGATGCCTATGTATCAGTGCCATCTTTTTTGGGACTGAGCTGCTCGTAGTGAGGTATATTGTTCCACGATAGGGCTTGGTCTGATTGAGAAATTACTTCTTAAAATCTAAAACAAAGCTTTATTGATTCATACTGCTGGCCATTATCCTTTAGGGATGGTGGTAAAAGATTGCTCTTATATTTGCTACAGAAGCTGACTCGAGAGAGTTTTAACAGGTGTATTCCATTTAGGCATAGAAATTCAGAAGGGAGTGAAGACGGCAATATTGGGAAGATTGTCGAGGTTCTTATGATTAACTCAACAAGTGGACCAGGTCTTTTGTTTCCAAAGGTAATAAGTTGTGAAATTGTGCAGCACCAGTCGCATTTTTCAATATTATATTCATATGGTTGCTGGCAAGTTTGAGTTCTTCAATTGTTCTTATCCTTAACAGGGAGGCTGGGAGAATGACGAAACTGTTCAGGAGGCTGCAGTAAGGGAAGCTATTGAAGAGGCTGGAGTTCGGGGGGAGCTAATGGTGAAGTTTTCCTCATAAGACCACATATGGTCACTTTTTTAAAAAAAGAAAAAATGAACTTGTGATAGTGTTATGAATCCTCCTGATCTTTTTTATTGAAGTTTATAATTTTTTTTTATTGGCAAAAGTCTTGAAGTTTATGAAAATTTAAAATTTTATATAACTCAAGCAATTCTGATACCTTGAACTTTGGATGCTTTTGGAGAAACAGTGCATTTCTGTATTTTTTTGTGTGTATGTGTCTTGTTAGTCATGATAGTTGCGGCTCAAATGAGAACGGGCAAACATAACATATGTGTTTCTATTGTTCAATATTTAGGATATATGGTTCAATATTTCGGGTATCTTTATAATATATGCATGTGGCACGTTCTCTGCATCCTTTCTTTTTTTGCCGATTATCTCTACTGCTAAGATCACATGGCATCCACATTATTGCTGAGTGTGAGTTGGGGCTAGATTTCTCCAGCTGCTCCTGTATTCTCATATGGACTGACCAAACCAAACCAACTGCTATTAATATTTCTTTGGTTTCAGGATTTCCTGGGTTATCATCAATTCAAGAGTAAAACCCATCAGGACGAGTTTTGTCCAGAAGGTCTATGTAAAGCTGCAATGTTTGCTTTGTTTGTTAAGGAGGAGCTTGAGTCATGGCCGGAGATGAACACCCGAAAGAGAACTTGGTTGACTGTACCAGAGGCAGTGGAGAGTTGTCGGCATGCATGGATGAGGGATGCCCTGGAGAATGGCTTCTCCAAATGGTATGCAGAGAGAATGATGACTGCAGGGGAGGACATTTCTGGGGAACATTGACTTCTTCCTGGGGTGTGCAGTGCATGAAGAAACAGCCAACAAGGCCGGCCAGATGAGCGCAAGCAAGTACCAGAGAGTTATTTTGGGGGCACTTTTATTTTGATTGGTCAGTGAAGTAAACAGAGACCAGTAGCAACCGAATTGCATTTACCTAGATACTAAATTTCTAGCTTATTTTCTCTTCTTATGAATTTACCTCTCTGACATGTTTTAATCCAGAGGGCCATCTAAAATTTTAGTGAGTCACATTAGATTAAGTTTTGGCCTCCGGCTGGCTCCTCTCGATGATGTCTATTGATATGCATAAACACTTCCATTTGCAAGCTTGGCGTTTTATGTGCCTCATCATCCGTTAAAACAGTCTTTTCTACCGAAGCTCATTTCCCTACTCACGAGAGCTCTTTGTTGAGCATCGACATTTTCTGGCTAAAGCCTAGAGGATTTTTTATACGAGTTGACAAGATTGAAGTACTACTTGTTCTTGAATTTTTTTTTTTCTTCTATGCACTTCTACTTATTGTGGCGAGTAACACTACAGCCACCGCTGAGGTGAGCTCTCCTAGTCTATTTTATGCTTTTCTTTTTTCTCTTTCTTTACATATATTTTTTATCACTTTTAAATTTTTTTTAAAAAAAATCACAACATGATTAAAAAAAGACTTAATCACGAAATAAAATAAAAAATAAAAAATAAATTCAGCGGGAAGACTAGTATTCTTCTAATTATATATTTCTTCTAATTAGTTAATTAGTTTTTGGTCACGTTTTCTTTTTCTTGTTTTTTAGTCCGAGGAAATTGGGCTTCGTCAGTTGAAGGTGAGCTTGGAGTGCACAACTTGGGCCCCCAGGAGCTATTGCATGACTTTATAAGAAGAAAGCCCAAAAGCCTACACACTAGAATTAACCTAGTTCAGGAGTGGGACTGGCCGTTGGCCGTCTCTCTCCACTTATCTTATCCGAGAGTCTCCAGTTGTGTTCTTCACACTTTATGTGTGCGCGTGTAGATATATTTTTTTCTTTAAATGAAATTTGAAGTCTTTTCTCCTCAAAGGGGCAAAGATAACGCTTGTTTTGCAGTTCAAATGAGACGAGCTAAAATGTTTTGTTGAATAAGATATTATTATAAAATAATTTTTTAATATTATTTTTATTTTATAATTTGAAAAAATTGAATTGTTTATTATATTTTATGTATGAGTTTGTAAATATTGTAATAATTATATGAGATGAGATGAGATAGTTTAGTTTTGTATAACCAAATCAATCCGAAGTCTTTTCTCCTCAAGGTCTCGTATATTTTCACAAAACTTATCATTTTATCTTATCTTATTTAATCATTATATTTTTTAAAAATTTTTACATAAAATATAATAAATAATTTAAAATTTTTAAAATTTCAAAATAAAAATAATATTAAAAATATATATTCTAATAATATTTTATTCAACTTTCAACTTTTATTTCAATTTATTTCACCAGCAAAAACAAACGTATCTCCCTGCCTTGAACATGTCTTAAACATGTATTTCTTACAAGCACGAACCAACCAAGTTTTCTCAATATTTTACCTAACTTTTTTTAGTTCAGATAACACCTTTTCAATGTGCTGAAATACGTTCAGGGAAAGTCTCAAAATTTTTAAGTAGCTTTTTTTTTTTTTTTTACAATAAAAATCAGAGGAAAGCTCAAGTGATATATGTGTTTTATCTTCAAAAGATTAATCAATGCAACAATGAAAGTTTATAGGATCATTATAACACTCAATAATACCTAATAAGGAATTCATGTTTTTATCACGTTCTCATCAGTTGTGATAAAGTGATATTGTTCATCAATTTTTTCTTTTTTCTTTTTTTTTAAAGCGTAAATAATAATTTAATAATGTTAAAAATGAAATTATGATTTGAAACATTATTACCAAGAAAATAAATTCTCATATCATATGTAAGGAATTTAGTTGAGGCCACTGTTTAGGTCAAACATAGCCCACACTCCAAGAGTTTGAATCAAATATACTCGAAGCAAATTCCAACGTAACCAAATCCAAAAATCTTGATTGTGTCTGCTCACGATTGAGAATCTCCTTTGAATTTTACAACGTACCTAAATATGCACCAAAGACAGAGACTAAACTCGAAAAGCATATGATGAATAGATTTTTTCTATATATAATAAGTAGACTGTGTTGTTGGGTAGAAAAAGGAATGCGGGTGGAAGAGGCAAAGCAAGCTGAAGATACATTGCATGAGACCAAAAGTGGGAGTGCAAATGTACCAACTTGCTCTCCTGCACACACAACATATTCTTCTCTGCACAGAAATGCAAAGCAAAGAAAAGAAAAAAAAATAAAGTAAGGATTTTGAACATCATCGATCATCTTCATCATCATTCATCATATCTAATCGTCTGTCTCTGACGACGCGGCCAGCTTTCAGCTTTGAATTTAAAGCAAAAACAAAAAACAGATAATAATGCATTGAACTGAGACTCCTGAACCTTGCCGTCGTTTCCCAAAGATACCACAAAATCTTCTGTGCTTCCAGCCTTCCATGATTTCAAAAGCAAACCCCACTTTCCATTCTCGGGTTTCGACACCATTTTTTAATCTTCTTCTTTTTATTTATTGCTCTGTTTCTTAACATTTTTTGGGCACCACATCTTCTTCTCTCTTGACATGCCACCCCCTTCATTCTCATGCAAGCAAAAGATTTGGTTTTCAACGATTTGTCCGTAAGAATATTGCTTATTAATCAATTATTTTTTATTAAAACGAATCTGATTTTGTCCAAATAATTTATTACAAATATTTATTTTTCTGACTCACTATGTTGATTATCACGGACCTGCAAAATTTTTAAAAAATAAAATAAATTAATTAATAATGATTCAATATTGATGAAAATACCACACTTTACATAAGTAAAATAAGAGCATAATTTGTACCATTATTCGACATATGAATATTACAACATTCTTCAAATATATATTATTTTTATTTGTTTGAAGGTGGCTAAAGTTATAGGGTTAAGTCGTGTAAGACTAGTTAACACAATTGACTAAACCATGCATAGAGATTAGTCACATGTGACTTGCATTATGAATGTAATTAGTCTAAATCCCAACTCATTTTAGGCATGACAGAAATATTGGCACGTCTGAAATCTTGCATTAACCTTCTTGGAGGTGATGTGAAAACAAAGAAAGCATGCAGTTTGAACTTTTGTAGCCGATTTATGTGTTGACTTTAAGGAACCATATTTGGAGATGAACTTAGATTACCCTTTGGGCATGCGTCGAATTAATTGAATCAAATCAGAGAGACGTACGAGGAAAACTACTCTTTAAAGTCAAAGAAACGTCTCAATAAGAACTAACAAAAAGAAAAGGACAATGAAATGTGTTGATACCAAATAAGATTTCAATGCGTTAAAGAACACGGTTGGCTTTATATATATATATATATATATATATAAAATAAAGTTTGCAAAATGAATCAAATCTTTGTTGGCAATTCCATTATATTTATATATTGTTATTGCAGTATATAAAGTCATACTGTATAAAGATAGAGGTTTAATATTGATCAATCTACAATATGTATCTTCATATAAATCAATTAAGTATAGATATCAATTTGTTATCAATGAAGTCCCTTTTATTTATTTATTTTTATTTGTATTGAATAGTTGTTGACAATGTTTAAATTTCGTTCTAGTGATCATTCTAGCTCATTATGTTCTAGAATTTAGAACGAAACGAGGAAGTATAGTGTATAAGATACTACACTATAACGAAAAATTTCAGCCGAAACAGAATGAAATTTAAAACTATAATTGTTAATCCCTTCCTTACATCTCGATTCCTGTATATATATATACACACATATGAGTAATATTATATACAAGTTTAAATTGTATATGTTTTGTGCAAATTTTTTATAAAAAAGAATCACACTGAAAAAAAAAAAATTATACTTATATTGAAATTGACCACTTGTGATCCAAATGAAAGAGAATGAAACTTTGATGTGTTTGTTTTGTTTTTCTAAGAATAGAAATGCATGAAAGCCTTAAGTCCAATACAAAAACCAAATATTGTTGATTGAGAAGAAAAAGCTACACATTATCATAATCAAGCCACTAGTTTGGTGTTGACTACTTAATTCGTCATGCTAAATTATTCTTTAGGTTCTGAAAACTTTAAACAAATTTGGAATTCCTAAATTGGGTTATCATTCCTTATATTGTAAATCATCTCTCTTCGTTTGGATGATAAAATTTGAAAAAAAAAAATCTGAAAAATCTCATCAGTGTAGACATATTGTTGTGGTTAGCAGGCAAGTTAACTTTGCAAGTCTCCTCACAGTTGAGAATTGACGACGACAACAACAACATGCCAATAGCTTACATTAAAAAGTAAATCAATTATCTACATAATAAGTCACATGCCATGTCATTTTTGTTGTTCCATTTTTTGAGGACTAGATGTCGCAGCAGCATTGGAAAGAACAGCAATCCTATATTTAATGCTACCAAATAAATTATATAATTTATCCAAACCGATTTATAATATTTAATTAAGCATCTCAAGCATAAATTTAGGAATAGTGGGCGGTGTGAAGTCTGTCTCTCTTCCAGGCGATTTTTCTTCACCGTGTCGGTTTTTTTTCCGGTTTTTCTTTATTTTTCTGTCCATAGCACTAAGTTGCACCGATCTGCTGTTTACTGGCTTCCTACAACTGCCACGCAGCCCCCGCCACTAGATTCTCCAGCTGCTGATCTATCAAAAGATAGAAAAAAAAGACCAAAAGAGCAACACATACGCCTCACTCGCGGCTCACACTGTATCGTCGTCATGGGAAATCTATCATTGCCACATGCGGCACCATCGGGAGTTAGCGTCTTCAAATCTCTTAGATATGACTTTTACCTTCTTTCGGTGTGTAAGCTACACGTACCTCCACAATCAGTGATGATCGTTTATCGGTGAATCGATCTATCTTTCGATTGCTACTTCCTTATGTTTTCACTTTTCTTAACTAAAGATCAAGATAGAGTAGTCGTGAAAGTCTCATTTAGACAATCTAGATAAGCAAAATACAGAACACAACAATCTACTGCGATTTGTAGTCGTAGTTTTCTATTTATTTATCAGACTATATAAAAATCGCATCAAGCGACCTGCCTTTTGTGGAAAATGGATAGGACCCAAATCTTTAACTCTAGTTCCCTTTGTTTTATTTCTCTTATGTTGTATTTATTTATTTTGGGATGATTGTTACGGCCTTACATTCCATTGAATTTTGTATCTTGTAACAGCTTAATTTATCTATAAAATGCTTGTTTGCTTAAAAAAGAAAAATATAAATTTAAGAATTTTGTTATTCATCATCCCACATATTATATACTATACTTATTATTATTCTTTTTTGAATTTATTTTTTATCTTATTATTTCTAAATTAATTAAAATTTTATATTTATTATTTATAGTACATGCACCATATATTTAATAAGAAAAAAATTAAAAATTAAAAAATTATATATAATGTTTGACGTATTTTTTCTAAATTTAGCGTAGAAGTTCCAAAACGTATCTGCTGAATAATATATTGGGATCTGGTGGTCTGATTCTGTCTGGATTCGGACCATTACTCAAAACCAGATTTCATCCCTCACAAATCACAACCACCACCGCCCACATGCTCCAAATTCCAATTCACTGCACTCATTGCATCCTATCAGCCATCATAAAATCTCATAGATTTTTATTTATTATCAAAACCACCTCAATTTTTAAATTTATTATTCTTGATTAATTTTTAAATTTTATCAAGTTTTTAATAAATATAATACTTCTACTTAAAAGTTATTATTTAAGAAGTTAAAAAATATCAAACACCTATCACATCAACTCCCAGGCAGTTCCATCAAAGCCCACACGCCCACCCACTATATATATCTCTCAACTTAGCCACGGATAAAACCAACGAACGAAAACCAGCTGTTTAATCTTTGACCCCGAAATAAAGCCTATATCTCTCTTTCTGCTTTGCCCTTTTGGGGTGTCAAAGGACATGGTTTTAGACTTCACGAGGGCGAGAAACGTAGTATGGTCAGGTGTTTCAGCTTAGGGTCTATTCTGCTGCTGGCGGCTCTAGCGGCGTCGATGGTGGTGCTTCCTCTGTTTTTGCCGCCGCTTCCGCCTCCGCCATTGATGCTTCTCTTCTTTCCGGTTGGGATCATGGCTGCCCTTATGTTATTGGCTTTCTCGCCCCCCGAGGCTGCCTGTAACATCGCCGTTTACGCGGTTTGATACAGTGTTTAAGAGTGCATATATATAAAATCGTCTAAGAAGTTTGATCTCTACGTTCCCCTGATTGCTCTGCTGCATTCATTCACTCTGTTTGTGCTCAATATTGTGTCGGTCGACCATGTTGAGCCCATTCTTGTCTTTCTCACTCTCATTAACTGAGTTGTAACTGCAGAAGAGGAAGAGCATCCGATTATTTTGTTCACTTACCCAGAAAACTATCTGAATATGGTTTTTAACATATATATATTTTCTTTTTTCTTGCTTGTTTGTTCTACTTACTACTTTGCGCAATGGGGGTTCCCAAGAGGTCGTTTATATATGTAGGAAATGGTGCTGCTAAGTTGTGGCTTTGATATTATTTGTCGACGCAGTCAGAGATTGCCTCGTCAATTTGATAAACATGTAATCATCGATATCGCTTTCTATCTTCCCCTGAGATTTATTAATGTGTGTGTTTTTATATATATATATAAACAATATATATTAATCAGATACCACAAGAACTTTGAGGATTATGTGTAAACTATGGCCCATGGGAAATCAGATACCGCAAGAACTTCGAGGATTCTGTGTAAACCATGGGAAGCACATGCAGTGTAGACCTTTCAGGGTTCCATGCTTTTTTTTTTTGGTTCTGCTTGCTAAATTCGTGGGCATCGAGTCTGTGTTTGTCAGAGTAAAGACACTGAGCAGCCTTAATTGTCGTTAATGCAATGGGGGCCCCGTCTAGATTAGGCTACGTTTGAATAAAGAGAATTTTCAAGCCTAATTTTGAATCCCTGTAGACGATAATACAAGGGATTCGTAGAAACCTAAATACAGGAGAACGAGCACAAAAATGTTACTCTCACCGACAATCGGTTCCGACCAAATTTTTTATTTATTTTTATTTAATAATTAAAAAATAGTTTTTAACAAGATTTTGAATTAAAAAAATATATATATTTAAAGATATAAAAAATAATAATGAATAGGCTTGCGGTAGGTGTAGCAAAATAATAATTAATAAATAAGAAAAAATAAAAAATTTAGTTATGAGTAATAATAACAAAATTAATATGTAGATTGACAAGTAAATTTACTTGTAGCAAAACTCTTTGAATAAAGGAAGTTTTAAGCCAAATTTGAGGCGTTTCGCCGTTTTGGATGGATAATGTTGGTTTCGTTTATCCCCAGGAAAAGGTACAATAATGCGATATGACTTAATGGAGAAACAAATCATGAAAAGGGAAAAAGGTTCTCAAACAAAACATTTGATTTTTCCCAGAGTATGGAATAATAAAGCGCAAATAATCATTCTAAATATTGAATCTTTTCATTCTAAATTCATGCCCAGATTTTTAAAGGAAAAAGTTACTTTGCCTACTAATTTTTTAAATTCTATTTGATCACTCAGGAATTTTTTTTTAACTTAAAAAAAGATTTAAAGTATTTTGTTGTATTTTAAAAAAATATTTAAATATATTAAAAAAATATGAATAAAAAAATTTTAAAAAAATTTTTAAAAATAATTAACGGTCAAACTGAACAGATTATTCTAGCGGTAGCCCGACTCATTTTTAAATTATTCATATTTATTGGGAAGTTAGAAAGTAATATACCTTTTGAGGCAAAGTTCTTGAGTGGTTCAAAACAATTTGGGTTGCTGAGTTTGAATTCATTCTCATCATTAGATTACTGGGGTTTTAATTTGCTTCCATAAAGTAAAATTCTAAAATGGGTTTTAAGCTGCAATAATCCAACAGAGAGGGAGCGAGCATATTCTTGTACTGTGGTATTATGGGTACTGAGATATTCTCATTTTCTGTAAATAGTAATAAAAAATAATGATAAAATATTAAATAATAATAAAAAATAAATAAAAATAATAAATAATTGTGAAATATTCTCAATATCCAAACTAGTAAACTAGAGACACAATATATACTCATAACATGGCATCATGTATCCATTAATATATTTGATAGAAGATAAATTTGCAACTTAATTGAATTTCCGGGATATGTCCATTTAAGACCTTCAAATTTAGATAGGAATTCGAATAAAATCATTCCAATCAAAATTACAAAATTGAAGAAGCCTGCCTAATTTGCAGAACATTATCTGAACCAAATTTTTTGTTTGCCCTGCAACAGCATAACATTATATACTCTAAAACATAATTAAAAGTAATCACCATGCAAAAGTCTTCAATTAACAGAGACTTTATTTGCCAAACGCCCATGGCCTGATGTCATAACAATCAGGCAAAACGATAAACTGGAAGCCCTAGCACTAGCAGGGCATGCCACATGTTGGAACTCACGAGACATGCTTTATTGAAGAGTAGGCTGGACATGTCATACTAGGCAAACAGGGAAACGAAAAAGCACATCTACAGCCTTTGATGGTTCAAATTACTTCCAAACCGCTGGCCTCAAAAGACCTGTGTGGGTAACAGTTTTCTTGCTGCTTGCTAGGCAGGAAGAGACTTCCTTCTAGTTAAGACACATATTACTCATCTTTGGGCAGAATGCACATAAATTCCTGCATCTAAACATTCAAACCAGTGATTATCCCTCTATTGCACATCATATTGGCTACAAAAATTGTTGACTCCAAAGGCAGTATCTCGGTTACATAAATTACAAAACCTAATTTAGCCAGGGGAAGGTATCATCAGCAACAGCGAAAACCAGGGCCCTCAAAATCTGTCTGCTGGTGTAATAATGTTTCACTCTCCCCTTCACATCTCGTTGTCGATTATATCCCGCATCATCTGTATCGGAATAAGCCCTTCAGTCCGGATTGCATCTTTACTTGGATCTGGACTGATAAAAAATAGTGTTGGCAGCCCCCGTACCTGTGATAAAAGGAGCTCAAATGGGTAATTTGATTCTTCTTTTTTACAAGGTGTACCTCAACGTTTAGATTCCATTAGAATGTATTTTTCAAAGCTCCAGCTATTACCAACAAAAAACTATAATGAACTAAAATAGACAACAATGGCAACTTGCAGAGTTAAACAAATAGAAGTCTCGGCGAGTGATTACCTGCATGTCACGTGCAAACTCATACTCATCATCTGTATCAACCTTGACAATCAAGGCATTGTTCTCATACTCCACAGCAAGCTGTGACAAATCAAGTGCAAAGGTTATTCATGTGCTTGTCTTATGTTGAAACGATAACCTTTTTATTTTGCATTGACTGTTTGATAATTAAGCATGAAATACTCAGTCTTCATAAAGAATTTACTATATAAAACTTCATATTCCTATTTTTGTGCGATGCAGCTCTTAGTTACAGAAAATTAAGACTTGCTTAAGATCTATACTCATGAAAATCCACAATCCAACCACTTGAACTTAGATGGCATGATGAAGAAATTGCTAACACTGATATCTAATACGAGACTCATAAACAGGTCAAGGGACATGCAAGTGAAAACAAAAATACTTTCCTGATGAAGTATATAAATTCTATATAAGGGATACGATGATCTCTTTTTTAGTTGTATTGTACACGTGCCAACTGTCTATCCCAAAATAACTGTGTGCTACTCAAAACATATGATAGATATTGTGGGAGTTACCAATTTGTGGTCCATTCCATGGAATCTGGAACAATATATTAAAAATCAATGTCTTGATATCTGAATAACCACCAAGCTTAGATAAACGCCTGACCTTCTAAACTTTCTTAGAAAGGTCTTCTTGGCTTTTTAACCCTCCATTCTACAAAATTTTCTATCCTTCTTCAAAGCATATAGTCTTAAAGTTCATTAAACTAGAAAAGAAAAGGTCCATAACACAAGCAACAAGCAAGGATAAAATATGAAGACAATCTAAATAAGTTACGAAGTGAAAAATTAGAAACTACGATCCTTTCAAAATGAAGATATATCCAAAACACTCATAACAGACAAACATCATACACAATTCTGGAAATGCTAATAATAATTTAATCAGCACCTCCATCAAGTATCCTATTTATCATTTATACACCGAAATTAAGGATGTAAACCAGATCACACCTGAGGTACAGCACTCTGAATATTTGAATTTGGATAAACAAATTCTCTGCTCCGAACTACTTCAATGAAAATAAAGGTAAATCTAACGACATTAAAATATTGTCGTTTGCACAATAGAAGTCAAAATACAAAAGGAGTGTATTTGGAAATCCACCAACTGCCATTACCCACTGTCAAAGAATGAAGTAGACCAGCAAGTCAAAAAATCACCCAAGCATATCAAAAGCATCAATTCCCCAGAATCAAGCAACTAGTAGAATGTTGCTCATTGCCTCCTTATAACAAACCCCCAGCAGGAGCACAGTCTCTTAAGATTTTACAAAGGATTTCTCTGTCAAAACCATGCATAAAGCCTCATGATGATCGAGGGTAAAGGGTGAAGAAATTCATGGGCCTAACTCATCTCTTAAAACTGGTTCAACAAGAGAGGATATAGCTCATTCTTTATAAACATGCCAAAGACTTTGTCCACAGGCAGTGTGAGGTTATTCCTCAACAAAGGGGAACCTACATTACAACTAATTTGAATCGAAATTAATATTAGATCACTTTATGGACTTTTTGCGGTCAAGCATGCGATCATTTTAAATTGAACGCATAGCACTAGAGCTGCAACAAGAATTCCTTAAAGCAATACCATTTCGAGTTCTTGAGCCATCAAAATACAAGGTCCACACCATGTTGCGTAGAAATCTATAATAAGGGGTACACTTCTTTCCCCCTTTACGAGCTCCTGAATTTCCTCGGCAGACAACTTCTTCTGCTCACACAAAACCAGAAATGCATGCAATTAAACTTAAAGCGCAATTTCGACACCAAGATAAAACTGTAAAAAGGGAGAAAAAAACTCCCAACTTTGCTTCCAAAAAAAATCTAAGCTAAGTAGTAAATTACAAAAACCCAGAATTTATTATCTATGACGCGATAAACTCTCTACAATTCAACGTTTCCTAGTAAACAAGACGAGAATTTAAAATTCAAATCCAACGGGAAACAAATGTGAATTTAAGAGTTAAAGGAGAAAATAAAAAGGGAACAAGAACGCATACAACTTATGATAGAGTCAATGGGAATATTTTGTGGGAAACATACCACAAGATAGTCTTCTCTAACATACTTGCCGCGAGGGGGCTGGCAAAGCAACTTTCTTGGGAGTGTTGAGAGTGAGAAAGGGGTGTTCTTGGTAGTTGAGGAAGTGAAATGGAGTGAATTTTGTTGGTGGTATTTCAAATTGGAGTAAGGAATAGAAGAGTGAAGAGGTGGTGGGGAATGAAACGAGAGGATTGGGGGGAGAATGGTTGTGCTAGGTGATGGCGAGTGGATTTGGAGCAGAGCCATTTTAGATTGGAGAGAGAGAGAGAGAGAGAGAG
>QEOT01123406.1:2997-16504 GCA_003123785.1 Pterocarya stenoptera | reverse complement strand
TTTTTTTTATAATAAGATTTAATAATTAATAAAATAAATAAATAAAATAAAAGACCTAATATTGAATTTATACAACTAACAAGTATACCTTTATTCAATTATAAAATCTTAAAAAATTTAGAAATAATTAAAATATCTAACTAGTTGATATTTATCCAAAATAACAATATATTTGCCTACATATATTATTAATACATACACTTAATATGATATCATATATCTATTTCATATATGGTTTCCACATACTAGTATATAACATTATTAAATTTTATCGACTAATTATTATACAAATTATAAAATATACCTATAAAGTATATTCATTATATAGATATAAGTAATTAGATTACATATTATATATTTAATTATAAAAGTGGTATGCTTATATTATTAGCTAATACATATATATATGTATATATACATAGATGTATATATATATTTATCAATATATGAATAAGTTTTAATCAAGTCGAGCTAACGAGTCGATTCGAGCATAAACGAGCGAGCCTTAACGAGCCTTAACCGAGTCGAGTCGAGTTTTGTCGGGTATGTATAATTTACTAATTGAGCGGGTATCTGCTTTCATGAACGAGCTTTTTTTTTTCACGAATCGAGTTCAATTCGAGTTTAACCGAGCGAGTCCCGAGCGGGCTATCGAATAGACTGGTTCATTTACAGCCCTACTTTCCATTTTTTTTCCTTCGAAATTATCATATACTCTCTTCCAAAAAGAAAAAGACAAATAGGAAAAGATCTGTTACAATCGGTGGGGAAAATTAATTTGTATGTTTTTCTCCACAATTAATTGTAACAGACAACTAATGAAATCCTATGTTTAGGATGCATTTGGTATAAGAAAATATAGAACCCTAAATTATAATTATAATTTTTTTAATTTTTCTCTAAGCAAAATAAATTTTCCTCAAGAAAAGTTATATCATTTTATTTGAGAAATTCTCATTTGCATTTTATTTAAGATCACGCGAGAATAGTTTATTCTTGGTAAGTATATATTAATTAAGGATAAGTACTGATCTTGTTAATTAGTAGGCTGCATTTGGCCATATAATTGTTAATTAGGCACACTAACTATTTTTTTTTTTTAATATCTTGGTATCTCAAGTCTCAACGTTAAGATAAATGATTTTGCTACGTACAATAGGCGTCATGTGCAACCGTCGTGTAATCCCGACTGACACAACTGGATCCCACTTTCTTTTTTTCTTTTTCTTTTTTCCTATCTTTCTTCCTCCCTCTTTCTCTCCCCTTCATTTTTCCGTTTGTCAATGAAAAACTCAGAAACTATTCTCGAGGAACTTGATCCCAAGAAGATATATATATTATTGTTGGGTTAGTGGACCGTAACCGGTGGAAAGGGATAACCATGAAGAAAGCAAAAGAGCAAAGAATTCAGACAGTGAAGCTCCCGATTAGGAGTTACTTAAAGATGTCAAGTTCCCAGGTCCTAACTGTGAACCAAGTGATAGAGATACTCCTCAAGTTTATGGAAACAAAGGGTTGGAAAGTTTCTTTTTTTTTTTCAAGTGATTCCTCAAAGGAAAAGACCTGAAGCTGATTCAGAAGGATATCAGAAAGAAGGGGAAGAAAAGGAAGAGAAAGATGATCAATTGGATCAAAAACAAAAAAGTGTATTGAAGTCACTTCCTATTTCTTAACTTAAAATTTTGAATTTGTTATATATATATATATAAATATTTCCCCAGGAAGAAGTGGATTTGTAAAAGCGAAAATTCAAGCTGAGGTTCAAAAAAAGAAGAAGTGATCTTTGAGATGATTCACGCGATGAAGAGCACAACTGAACAGATGGGTAAGCTAACCAAGTCTGGTTCTTTCTTTATCTCATAATTGGCTTGCCTGAAGCTTAGATTACATTCTACTTCTGGCATATCATGTGATGAGATGAAAGGGTTCATATTGGATAGCTGTTGAGATGCAGGAGCCAATTTCATAGTGAAACCTTGACAATGAGGGTTTGTCATGGGTATTGGTCTTCAAGGGAGGGAGAGGTGGAGACGAAGGGAGAAATTGAAGCGAGGGAAGTCTGATGGAGAGTTAGTGTCAAAATGGTGTGTTTTGCTACAGACATAAAATGGTGCGCTTTATTTTCAACATCAACAGCGGTTCTCCTGCGGTTACGCACACCAATTGCATTTAGAATTTTTGTACGTAAGACCAATCATCCGAAAGAGTACCCTTTTTCCATAAATGAGACAAAAATATGAAAAGTCACATGTTCCTTTTATGGACAATTGCTGTCCAGAATCCAAACCTATAATTATAATTACATACTAAAATCGACCCCAAAGCAAAAGAAAATTAAGCACTGTAATTGAAAAATCCAATCAATATTAATATTCATGATCAATGCAAAAACGTCCATATATAGAAGAAAAACTCTTCTCATTAGCTATTATTCATCACCCCACACTCTATGAAAAACACTCATACATCCTATGAAAAACACCCCTACACCATATGAAAAAACTATAGGTGTAGGGTGTGAGAGTGAATAGTGACTGATACATAATAAATCCTTATATAGAAATGTTTTTTTAAGTTTCACTATTTATTTCGACATTTTTTCTTAAACCAAATTCCAATGTAAATTCAGGTCTGTAGTGGCGATTTGGTGTGAAATCTCTCTTGAGTCTCGATCCAAATGTTCTTTATATTTCACAAATCGAAAGCATAAGAAGATGAAGCAATTGGTAGAGAAATTACTATTAAAGTGTGATGTTATTTCCAAATAGACTTTTCATATTCCTATTTATGCTTTATTAAGTTTCCTTTTATTGTTCGATTTTTGGAAGTTGTATTTCTGCATTAATGTATTTCGTAAGTCTCTATGTAAGTCTTTATAAGCATGATTAATGGAAGATGAATGATAGAACCTTTAGAATCAATCCGTGAACAGTATGATTGAGGTTTCTCAGAAAATACCTTATATTTCCTCTGTTTTCTTTGTTTTTCTGTGGTTGGTTTGCTATTTTTTTTGCTTTATTGCTTAATCTAACAACTGGCATCAGAGCAAATCAGGTTCATCTGAGGGTCGAAAATGGCTACTTTTGGAGCATTGACACCAGTTCCTGCATTCAGTGGTGAAGGATACGAGTATTGGAGTATTAAAATGAAGACCTACTTCATCTCTCAAGATTTGTGGGATGTAGTTGAGAAGGGGGTGACAGTTCCAGCAGAAGGAGCCTCGGCTTCAACTCAATTCAAACAAGAAATCACTAAGGATGCTAAAGCATTGTTCATCCTTCAACAATCAGTGTCTGAATCAATCTTTCCAAGATTGACGAGGGCTGAAACTTCAAAGGCAGCATGAGATATTTTTCAGTCAGAGTTTCAAGGAAATAATAAGGTAAAAATTATCAAATTTCAAGGCTTTAGAAGGGAGTTTGAAAACTTGAAAACGAAGGAATCTAAAGTAGTAAAAGAGTATGGTTCCATATTAATTGATCTAGTAAATCAGATGTGTGCTCTAGGTGAAGAAGTGACAGATCAAAAGATAGTTCAAAAGATTTTGATTAGTCTACTCGAGAAGTATGATCATGTAGTAGCAGCCATTGAAGAGTTAAAAGACCTACAAACTTTCAATTATTGAATTAATGGGATCTCTCCAAGCCCATGAACAAAAGTTGGCTAGAAGGAATGATGATACTTTAGAGCATGCATTTCAATCCAAAGTGAATTTGAAGAACAAGAAAGTAAAAGATTATAAAAGGAAGCCTCAAAAGGATTACAAAAATTCGGATCAAGCTCAAAAGGAAAGCAAGTTAAAAGGAAAGATGAAAGAGTTTCCACCGTGTGGTATTTGCAAAAAAACAAACCACTTGGAGAAAAATTGTTATCATGCCGGGAAACCATAATGCTGGAATTGTAAAAAATTTGGACATGTGAAAAAGGATTGCAGGTACAAGAAAAATTAGCAAGCTAATTACTCAGAAGAGAAGGAAGAAAACGAGTATTTATTCTTTGCTTGTCAAGCCCTCACTCAAGAAGAGTATATTTGGTTCATTGATAGTGGCTGCAACAATCACATGGCTTCTGATAAAGGCATTTTCCCTAACTTGGATACTTCAGTCAAAACAAGAGTGAAGATGGGCAATTGAGAGCTCGTTGAAGCTAAAGGCAAGGGGACAATAGCTATTTCAACTAAGAAAGGTACCAAACTCATCAAGGATATGTTGTTAGTTCCATGTCTTGATCAAAACTTATTGAGTGTAGGCCAAATGATGGAAAATGGCTACTCTTTAAGTTTTGAAAATAACTTGTACAGAATTTATGATGAAAAGAATAAGGTGGAGTTGGCTAAAATAAAAATGGGAAGAAGTAGGAATTTTCCTATTCAATGGAGGTTTCCTAATGCTATGGCAGCTGTTAATGAGACAATGTTATGTTACTAAAGATTTGGGCATTACAATCTCAATTCCTTGAGATTATTGCATCAAAAGGGGATGATGAGAGACTTACCTCTCTTGGAGAAAGAGATTGAAGTATGTGAAGGTTGATGATTGGAAAGCAGTATAAGCTTCCATTTCCATCCGAGAGTAGTTGGAGGGCCAAGGAAAAATTGCAGCTGGTCCATATTGATGTATGTGGTCCAATGGGAACTCCAACTTACAATCACAGTAGGTACTTCATTCTTTTTACAGATGATATTACTCGAATGATTTGGGTTATTTTCTCCATGAAAAATTTGAATTTTTTGGAACATTTAAGAAGTTCAAACTTTTAGATGAAAAAAAGTTTGGTCACAAAATTAAGTGTTTAAGAAGTGATCGAGGTGCTAAATACAATTCAAAAGAATTTGATAGATTCTGTGAGGCTGAAGGAATTGAACATCAATTATCAGTGGCTTATTCTCCACAATAGAGTGGAGTGCCCGAGAGAAAAAATAGGACAGTTATGGAGATGGCTAGGAGTATGTTACATGAGCAAAATTTACCCAAGGAATTTTGGGGTGAAGCAGTAAATATTGCTGTATTTTGTTGAAAAGGGTACCTACAAAAGCTATGAAAAAACAGACTCCTTAGAGCACTAGCAATGGTTTCTCTATATGCATCTTCAAAATTATCTCTTTTGAAGAATGATTTTGTATTTGAAGAATGATTCTCACATTGGTTTATGCAAATTTGAACCAAATAATGATAAAATATTTTTTTTTTTATTTTTTATTTATTTTCTAAAATTATTATTATTTTATATATTTTACAATTAGCATCCACTTTGTATTATCAACTTAATACAAATTTTATGTATCAAAATTATTTTAATATAAATTTTACAAAGTTAATTTTAATGTGTATAAGAGAGAAAAAAATAGTAAAATAATATTTGAAGAATGAACAGTGCTTCTTCATATTTGAAGAATGACTATTTATAGTTATGTAAAAATATAAAGATGAAGAAGCCAATGCAGACTTTTTTAAAGACAGATTCTTCAAATATGAAGATGAAGATAGAGAAGCCACTGCCAGTGCTCTTATGAAGCTTGGAGTGGAATAAAACCCTCTGCAAGTTTCTTAAGGGTGTTTTGTTGTGTGTGTTATGTCCATGTACCATCTCAAAAAAGAACTAAGTTGGAAGAGAAGGCTGAAAGATTAGTCTTTGTGGGTTACAACACAGTTTCAAAGGGTTTTCGAGTTTTTAACTTGGAAACAAGAAAATCGGTGATAAGTAGAGATGTTAAATTCAATGAATATGCCTCTTGGGATTGGGAAGCTGAGAAAGTAATTCAAAAGAATGTTGAAGTACTGTTTAAGTCTTTAACTGAGACAAGAGAAGAAGAAACAGTTGAAGAAAGTGTTTTTCAGCAACCTGAAAATAGAAGCCATGCGGATTCTCAATTGTCTTCTAACTACAGTGATGAAGAATCATCTCCTCAATCTCCCATAAGAAGAATAAGACTGCTGAGTGAAGTGTATGAGAAAGCAACTATGCCACTCTTGAACCCGTGAGCTTTGTTGCTGCATCAAAAGAAAGAGTTTGGCAAAAAGCTATGGAAGAAGAAATTAAGATGATTGAGAAAATAATACTTAGGAGTTGGTTCCTCAACCTGCAAATAAGGATGTTATTGGAATAAAATGGATTTATAAGACAAAATTAAATCCGGATGGTTCCATATTGAAGCACAAAGCAAGGCTAGTTGTTAAGGGATATGTGCAGCAATATGGAATAGACTACAATGAAACTTTTGCTTTTGTTGTTCGGATGGATACCATTAGAGCTTTGGTTTCACTTGCTGCTCAAAAGGGCTGGAAAGTGTTGCAATTAGATATGAAATCAGCCTTTCTAAATGGGGTTTTGGAAGAAGAAGTCTATGTGGATCAACCCAAGGGGTTTGAAAAAGAAGAAGGCAAAGTTTATAAACTGAAAAATGCCTTGTATGGATTAAAACAGGCTCCAACGGCTGGGTATGGAAGAATTGATCAATACTTCATTGAGCAAGGTTTCAGGAGGAGTAAAAGTGAACCTACATTGTATACAAAGTCTCAAAACAGCAATGCTTTGATTATTGTATCACTTTATGTGGATGATTTGATTTTTACAAGAAGCAATGCTGAAATGCTTAAAAAATTTAAAGAAGATATGATGACTAGCTTTGAAATGAGTGATTTAGGAAATATGAATTATTTTCTTGGCATGGAAGTAAGTCAAGGAAATGATAGGATTTTCTGCTTTGAAAAGAAATACACTGAAGATTTGTTGAAAAAAATTTAATATGGTTGGCTGTAAATCAGTAGCAACACCATTAATTCTAAATGAAAAATTGAGAAAAGATGATGATGGGAAGAAGGTGGATGCATCAACATATAGAAGTTTAGTGGGAAGTTTGCTATACTTATGCAACACTAGACCTGACATACTATATGCCAGTAGCTTGCTTTCAAGATTTATGCAAAGTTATAGTTAAATTCATTTTAGTACTACTAAGAGAATTTTGAGGTATTTGCAAGGAACAATCAATTTTGGCATTTGGTATGAGAAAGCTGCAAGAACAAAGCTGGTTGGATTCACTGATAGTGATTGGGCAGGCTCAATTGATGACATGAGGAGTACTTCAAGTTATTGTTTCAGCTTGGGTTCAGTTATGTTTTCATGGAGCTTGAGGAAGCAAAGCAATATGACACAATCCACTACAAAAGTCGAATATGTGGCAGCTGCAGGTTGTACAAATTAAGTTATTTGGTTGAGAAGAATATTTGAAGATATGGGGGAGAAACATGAGGAATCTATTGAAATTTTCTGTAATAATAAATCAGCCATTGCAATTGCTAAGAATCCCATTCAGCATAGTAGAACTAAGCACATAGCAATCAAATATCATTTCTTGCCTAAAGTAGAATCAAGTGGGGAAATTGTTTTGAAGTTTTGCAAGTCAGAGGAGCAGCTAACTGATATATTCACAAAGGCACTTTCAAGAGACAAGTTTCAGTTTCTTAGATCACAGCTTGGTGTAATTGGAAATCACATCAAGAAGGAGTATTAAAGTGTGATGTTATTTCTAAAGGGACTTTTCATGTTCCTACTTATGCTTTATTAAGTTTCCTTTTATTGTTTTGTTTTTGGAAGTTGTATTTCTGCATTAATATATTTCGTAAGTCTCTATGTAAGTCTTTATAAGCATGATTAATGGAAGATGAATGGTAGAACCTTTAGAATCAATCCGTGAACAGTAGGATTGAGGTTTCTTAGAAAATACCTTATATTTCCTCTATTTTCTTTATTTTTCTGTTGCTGGTTTGCTGTTGTTTTGCTTTATTGCTTAATCCAACAATTACATCTTATAATACTAGAAAATAACCTATATATAACCATTGAACTACGTACTATCATCAGCGGGGCACTGAGCCGCATTTGAATCTATACATTGACCCATTATAAAGAGTAAGAGTAAGAGCTTCTCATTCTTAAGAAATAGGGGTCATATACCACTTATCATTCAGTATGGAGTATCACATATAGTATACATCACTACAAAAAAATTAGGAATTGCCGGCGCTTATTTATCGACAGTTGTTTATGGCTACCATTTATTTGATGGATTTATTGTAATACTATGATCTACTCTCTCCAGATCAAATATTAAATTTGACCAAAATTCCAACATGTCTCCATGTGTTGTTTTTGAATATAACCAAAGTACCTTTAATTAAGTAATATTGTATGAAATATCCATGGTATCATATATATATATAAGCCTAATTTACAGGGGGAAAAAAAAGCCAACTATACCTGATGAATTTGACTATCAATTATTTTCAAATATCTGAAGTTCTCTAAAGCTAATTACGAGATTAATTCATGATTCGCTTATAAATATCGTGCCTCATCAAATCTCGATTAGACTCTTTGTTCATCCTTAATCCTTAATGCCAAACACAGCTTAATTTGAGCCCTAACACTATGTAACTTTTATAATTAGACTCTATTCATCCTAAAGTACTGGTGATCACCAAAAGTAGATTACTCCATCCCCATTAATAGCAAATTATCAAACACCATATACCTAGCTGTCGAGCTCGCTAAAGGGTCAAAGGAGGTCGGTGATCTTGACGGCCTGTAGTGATTGGGTAAGGGAAAAGACTTCGGATGTATATAGAGATCATCTAATTAAATATTGCAACTTTGACATTTTTTTTTTCTTGGAATACCATTCAGATGTTCGTAGTTGTATATATATACTTGTTGAATCTAGGCTTTATTAGTAAATTTAAAAACAATATATTAATTTGACTCCTATATTTTTGGCATACAGTTCACATATACATATTTTTTAGGCCATCTATCCACAAAAGTGAAAAAAATGAGAGAGCTCATGAGACCAGGCATTAATTCAAGTATATATATACCATGTCCCAAGTTGATTCTCAAGGCAAAGTTTACCCAGAATATAATTAGGGAAATCAAACGATCGAATATTGATTTCTTTTAGTCCACAAATGATCTTCATGAACCACGCGCGTACGGTTATGATTAAATTGGAAGGAGTTCAGAACTATATATAGCCACCGTCACCTTCAAACCCTAGCAATTCATGAAAGCAAATTAAGGTATATAGTACTATTGGTTTTGAATGCTTTACCTTTTGCCGTAGTTCTTCCAATCGATCTAACATTATCTGTGTCTGCATTTGAATCAAAATGAATTATAATCGTTGTAACATGCATTATAATCTGGATAAATCAGTAAGAAGGAAAAAAAAAAAAAAAAAACAAACAAATCGAAGATTCAATAGAGAGAAAACAATGTTTATTAATAAGCCAATGCTCATATCAAAATATATAAGGTCATGCTTTGTTTTAGAATCTAATTCTCGTCTTTCTGCTTGCAATGCCATTCCATTAGAACAAATCCATTGTAAATTAAAAACCCCACTGAAGACAACAGTCATATATGCATGCGTAGTCTTCAAAAGAATTTGTTAAAGTTATAATACATTTAAGCTCCTTCAACAGTTACAAATTGTCCAAGAATTTATTTCACATGACCAATAATATTATGGACCGGATCTTATTAATCTAATTAATGCAACGAATCCAACATATATAACAACCCTAGCTAATTGAAAGCTGAACTAATCTCATATATATTGTACGCTCATAACCAAAAGTCAAAGCTACAATTGGAACAATTTATATATTATGAAGTCCAAAAGAAAAGGCCAAGGTGATCACAATTCATGAATCCCATTGAAATTATAACGAAGTCCAATAAATTTGTCCCTGATAGGCAATTTGAGATTTCATTCACCAAACTCCCTCATAGATCATATCCTTAACATCCTTTTGACAGACAAACTATCATATCATTTACAAAGGCACATGAAAGGGCTAGCCAATTAAATCTGGGTTTATACTTTAAAAGAGTTAGGGAGGCCAATTTAAACATGTATAGGAGATGGATGTTAAGCAAGGAGAGCTTATGATGTGCTTTGACCAGAGAATGTGACTTATATTGCAAAACTCTGATTTTTCTAAGAAGCTTAATTGATCTCAATTGAACATTGTTTAAGCATTCTAAGGCTGCTTTTGGCCGAACTACTTGTCATTTTTCTAATTATTAATCATGATACTTTCCTTGAGACACTACAAAAAAATTAGGAATTGCCGGCGCTTATATTATCGACAGTTGTTTATACGCCGGTAAAATAATTGTATTGCCGGCGCTTAATTTTTACGCCGCTAAATATTTGAATTTACCGGCGTTTATATTGTTATGCCGGTAATAATATATAGATTTGGCGGCGTTTTAAAAAATGCTGGAAATATATTTATTATACGCCGGTAATAGATATATAGCTTTGGCGGCGTTTTGGTAAATGCCGGCACTTGTTCAATTTTATGCCGGTAAATTATTGAGTTTTCCGGCGTTTAGTTTGTTTAAAAAAAACGCCTACAATTGATAACTTTTACGCCGGTAAATTAGTAATTTAGCGGCATTTATATTGTTACGCCGGTAATAATATATAGCTTTTGGCGGCATTTAAAAAAATGCTGAAAATTGATCAATTTTATGTTGGTAATTAAAAAAAATTAAAAAACTTATTTAAATAATACGACGAAAAAAATACTAATAAATTAGTTATTGCCACGTACAAAACATTTTGTCAGGACCCAGGTGGATTATTTTTTTAACTCATTGAAAACACAATTAATGATAATACTATATATTATAATGATATAGCCAAATGCATGTTCATCTTACGTGTATCCTTGATTTTAAAAATTGCTATCACTAATGTTTGGAGTCAAGATATTTGAATTTGTGTAGAATTGCATCGAGTTGAAACTCAAAACTGTTATTATAGAGTTGGACATGAGAACAAAACAAACTATCTTATTACAAGATATGCAGTAATTCATCCCTATGTTTCTTCTAAGCGTTGAACCTCTGCCATTAACTGTTGATGTTTGCTTTCTATTTGTTCTCCTTTTCGCTCCAGCTCCACGATTTGTGGTTGCATGTTTTGAGCGTACCAGTCCACAGATGTCTTTAACTCCTTATTTTCTCTTTTTAATATTTTATTATTTCTTCGTTTATTTGCGAGCTTCTGTTGCAATTCAGTTACTTGTTTTTTAAGCATATCCACCTCACTCACCCGTAACTTTAACCTTCGGGTCATGGTAGTAACAACAGCTGCATACTGAGCGCCCAATATTGTCGCTCCTGCCAGCACCTCCGCATCGCTCTTGCTTGAAAAATGGTTATCTGCCCCTATCATGACATTGATGGCATCCTGATTGAAGATTAATGATTGTGGCATATATGGGTCCTGATTCAAATCAGGAACAATATTGGAAGACTGTTGGCCGGCCATTTGTGAGAAATGTGAGTTTGAGAGAAATGTAGAAGCACAAGAGTGAGAAGGTTGATTTGTGAGACTATGGTCGTTGAAGGGTGAAAAGCATCTCTTAAATAGAGACTCAGAGGCGTCTACGATAGTCGAGACACGGAAGCATGGCCCAGGGCTCGAGGGACCCAACGTTCCTGGTTTTACGACTCTGTCGTGCCCAGGGCTCTAGAAAAATGTTGGGCTCTAGAAGTCCGCTCGAGAGTTTTAGATTAAAGCAGAAAAACTCAAGTACAATGATTTAGATTAAAGCAAAAAAATTCACAAGGGTCGATTAAACATAATGATTCACAAAAGGACTAAAGGTCATACACCATAATAATAATAATAATAATAATAATAATAATAATAATAATAATAATAATAATAATAATACATTTGCAAGTTTAGTCAAACACAACTGGCTGAAGGTCATATTCAAAATGCGAAGCCTCTTCATAGTGCGCATTTAAGGCATTTTCCTCAGGGTTGAGTGAACTTCTGTAATTCCCAAAAAAATTCTCCATGAACACATTCTCGTCGTATGGAATTGTTGAGGCATTATTGCAGATATTGTTTGTACTGAATTGTGGCATCATGTAATTGGTAATTTGGCAGGACTTTACATTAGGGTTTGTATTGATAGAACCATCGAGAAAGTTTTGAGCTGCTTGTAATTCATTCAGAGATGCTAGTTGAGTTTGTAGATTTACAACCTGTAGAAAATAAAGCACAATGCCATTGATTAATTAGGAGTTAACCCAAATTAGAGTACTTTCAAGCATTATATATAAAAAGAGAAAGTCAAAGGGGGAAAACCTGCTGTTGAAGAGCAAAAACCTGTGAAACAATACCATAAATAGGATCTTCAAGCCTTGCATTCGCTTCATACCAGATTGTGAAAACCGCTTTAAGACTATCACTCACCTGGATGCGAGCAAGGAGCTTCGAAACATTACTTGCACCAAAAATTTTATGAATGGCGGAGAAATGGGTATCTCCATATTTATGGCAGAAATAAGGAGCAAAAATACATCCATTACCACATCTCCTTCTCAGGAATTTGCAAGCTCCACAAGGAAAATCTGAATAATTCATTTTGATGAGAAAGATGTTCTGAATTGAGAGAGAGAACTCGAGAGGGAAATAGCCGACAATGACAGAGGATTTAAGGGCAGGGCTCCAGATTAAAAGCACCTCGTTTTAAGAATCTGTCGGGTCAGGGCTCCAGACTTTATGAGTATCGGGACCCAGCATCCCTCATTCTGTCTTCTGTCTGGACCCTAGCACTCCTCGAATCCAGACGAGTTTTGTCGGCTCGAAGTTTTTGTCTGGACCCGGGCGGATTATTCTTTTAACTCATTGAAAACATAATTAATGATAATACTATATATTATACTCTACAGATGTATCTAGACTTTACGGATGTATCCAAACTCTGTTAGCCCAGGGCTCCAGAAAAATGTTGTCCGCTCGAGGGTTTCAATCCTTGTCATCGTCATTCTCTTCCTCTTCTTCATCTTCCGATTCATCATTCTTCCTTTCTTCATCTTCCTCTTTATTCTCCATTTGATTTTGTCCTGAAGCCTGAACATAAATTCAAATTAGAGTCCAAACATTCGAAAATAAGGTTGATTGATATTAACTAAACATATGTNTATTTTATCAAGCTCTTCCTTGGATATACCATCTTCTTGCTTAGAAGTTGGTAGTGAATGTTGACAAGTTTGCCTTGTAGGGGTTGGGCCAAACCCCAAACCACGCACACGTCCAGGCCGTTCTGGGCCCATAACTTTAGAATAAACATCATCTGATGCCCAAGCCATGGTTCCTCCAGACCTCATTTCTATGGAACTTGTGTCCTTGGTTAAAAGTTCCTCCATCTCAGCCTGTAATAGATAAGAAAAAATACACATTCTTCATCTTATAAATCCATTAAAATAAACATACCACTTTTTTCCTTGTCTTATCATTGTAGTGGGTGCCATCCTTTCTCTTATGGGTCTTGACAAACAACTGGGCTCTACTTGGCAATGTCCCAGTTGATTTTTTCTGCGTCCAATATTCTAGATTAAACACATATATCGAAAATAAAGAACTAATAGATATTTAACAGTAAAAAAATACTAATTAAATAAATACCTCATCATG